>JADBJO010015016.1:0-10000 GCA_016801955.1 Conus betulinus
ACGCGAGGACCGACAGATTTCCACAGTAGCGACACGATCTCACGCGAGGAGCGACAGATTTCCACAGTAGCGACACGATCTCACGCGAGGAGCGACATATTTCCACAGTAGCGACACGATCTCACGCGAGGAACGACAGATTTCCACAGAAGCGACACATTTTCACGTGAAATACTGTAGTAGCGACAGTATTTCACGAGCGACACTACTTAATACAACACCGGCATAAAACCGTTTCTTCTCTGCGACCACCACAGGTAGATGAGAGGTTTGGACGGATCGGGAAGAGTTTGTTATCCGTCTGTATATTCCAGTCCTCCTGCCAGAGGTCTCTGACATAATCATTAACTTTCTGTTTTAGGTCTGTGTGTGGGATAGATATATTACACAGTTTCCCTGTTGTGGCATTCTTGGCCAAGAGGTAGGGCGAGGAGGGGCTACATAGAAGGGGGAAGAGACACACCAAGAAGTTAATTACTCCAAAAGAATAAGTAAAAAGAAAGAAGACATGGAGAAAAAAGAAAACAGAGGAGAAGGGAGGAAAGGAGGGAATACCAGAAAGGAGGCTGGGGAAACAGAGTCGTTTAAAGTCACATAAACGAGTCTGAGTTGTTAACAGAAAATACAAGACAAGAATATAAAGTAAAACAATGTTCTTTACACTAATCTCAAATAACATTAATCAAGTGACGCACCATTAAACTTCGATGTAAAACGACTTGCAAAAAAGGATTGCACTAAAACAAAACACGAATCGCTAGCATGTCAGGATAACTTTTATCGTATTTCTGGTCCAAGAAAAACTAGAACAAATTAGATGAATAAACATCACAAAAATCCAAGCTGCACACACACACACACACACACACACACACACACACACACACACACACACACACACACACACATGCCCACGCGCTCTCGTGCTCGCACTCATAGGCACACATGCAGGCCTCACGCGCTCGCACATACATAAAACACACACAGGAACAAATAATGAAGAAGGGGGAGAAAGAAGAGATGAACAAAGAGAAAGGGGAAAGAGGAGGGTAAAGCAAAGAAGGGATAAGAGGAAGGGGTAGAGCGGACGGAGAGAGAATCAACTAAACCAAACAGAGCACACATGAACAGAGCAAAATAACGTAAGTTTTACACAAATAACACAGGTTCCTCTGACGCACATTCAGTAAAATCCAATATTGAACTGATGACCAAAATATCAAGTAACAGCCATTCCTCTGGTGGACAGTAAGATTGCTAAAACTTGTTCCAAGTGAATTCTATCATTCAGGATAGAAGAAGTCTTTCTTGTTACTCCCATCCCAACCCATCACCCATTGCAAGATTATTCGAATTCGCCCGCCAACAGAGCTCTCTTTCCTTTATCTTGTCAGCCTGTCACAGATGCTTTAAATGAATAATGTTGTAAAACATAAACTGAGAGTTTGCCGAGTATTTAATGCTTACAGCCTACCATGACGTTTGACTTTACTTTTACGGGTTATTTTGAGTTTCTCAACACTTTTATTGTTCGCACATCTTTTTTAGATTTAAGGTCAAACCAACACAAAGGAAATCTGAATGGTGTTTGCATTGGATCAAATATATGATGTTGGGTGTTAAGTAGATTGTGTGCGATCTCATGCTCCATTTCCCATTATCCCAACCAGAGATGTCATAGAATGAGCACATGTGTCATACTTGCATTTAGGAATCCTCGTTGATTGTTTATTCTTAGGTCCATGCAGAACTGCTCTTTTGGGGACAGAGGACTTATAATTTTCTTCCACGTTCTAACATCTCTTACTGCCAGCAGCTATTATTTTCTTGGAGAATGTTTTTTTTTAAAGATTATATGTAAATGCACATATATGAAAAAGGTGGGGCGGAGTGGGGGGAGCTGGAGAGAAAAGGAAAAACAAAAGAAAGAGAAAGAGAAAGCAAAAAAGAGCTTGAGAGAAAGGAGGGGTTGAGGTAGTAGCAATTGTTTTTTTTTTTTTTTTTTCGAATCAAGGATGACCAAAAATTGTTGTTCAAAATGAGTATACCAAAAGCCTACATTTTTGTAATCATCATCTACAGATCATATCTAGGTGAGAGTTTAATTTGAAATTAAATCAAGATGGGATTCCATCCACTTTTGAAGTTTGGATTCTTGGGATTTTCTCCGCTTTTCTGCCAAAGTGTTGAACGTGTAAAGAAAGGGATTAATGGCAGAGAGTTTAGAGGTAATATGAAGACTGCCAAAGCTACATTACTTCACCCGTATGGGGACATCAGACAATGCTAACATCCCACACAGCCCTATGGGAAACCAGCACATGAAATCTGTCAACGCAATGGTGATCAGTCTCTGAGCTATGGTCATCTCTTGTGCCGATTTGCTAGAATTGGTCTTCAAAGTGTTGCTCTGTATGGACCAGTAGATGAATGCCTGGCCCACAGAGATAAGCAGAAACAGAACGAAGTTAAGAACAATCAGCATACCAAAAGAATAATTTTTTCCTTTGAACTCTTGCCTCGTAACTGGCAATGAACACAGATGCCTGTTTGGGAATAAAACTGCCAGTGGGATGTTTACTGGAAGTAAAGGCAACGAGGCAAAAAACCAGCCAGCAAGCCAGATCATCAGACAAACTATTCCTGCTGATGTCCTCTCAAACCGCACTGCACTGAATGGGAAACATAGAACAATAAAACGGTCTAAAGTGATCAAACAAATCATCAGAGCTGACACCTCACTGGAAAGCAGAGACAGAAAACCCGCCACTTTACAGGCCACGCTGTTTTCCACGTGTCATCATGGTGGAGGTATCTGCCACGGTAATGGTCATCAGCTACACCAATAACAGCCATGTAAACACCCATAAAGAAATCCGCCATGGTCAGGTTGGTAACAAACACACTGAATCCACTTGAAGAGGTCATGCTTCTCCTTAACAAACGTGCACAGAAACAAAAGACATTGCCAGAGACACGGACAGACAGGTGACCAGCCACAGAAACCCTCGGTATGTCCATGACTGTAGTAAATCTTCACATGAGGAAATTTCGTCTCTGGGGGCATGACAAGACGAGAAGTCAAAGTTAGGAGGAAGAATTTCATTACAGCATAGTTTATAGGTTTGTGTGAGGAAATGGTATGTAGCTGAAAAAGACCTGTAAAAATGTCAGGAGGGGAACGTTTTGACAGGACTTCCGTGGATGTACAACTCAGTCAACTGCGGTGTGTGCTGAAAGCCACCGGAACCTATGGTATGAATGTCAGTAAATGTCAAATTTATTCTCTGCAAGGCAGAAAACTGTGCCAAAACTTTGGAATCAAACTCTGTCAGAGCCGTGTGTGACAGGTCTATCATCGACAAAACTGGTTTTGGGATGTCCGAAGAAAAAAATCAGTGGAGAGCGTCGTGACTGGATTGTTAGACATGGACAACGATTGCAAATTTTCAAAACCAATAAAAGAACTGATATTGATATGTCGTAGGTTGTTGTCACTGAGGTCAAGGAACCTCAAGTTTAACAATCGTATACCAGGTACGAGGGTCAGAGAGCAACTGGCAAGAATAAAACGAACAAGATAAACATTGCTACTGACATCAGACAGTGTCATTCCAGAGCCTGTAGCATCCAGAGAGCGAATCTGAGGGAAGGGCGCTGCATTGAAAGGCTGAAAACAACGCAGAGAATGAACCCGACAGAGACAACCTGCAGGACAAACAACATTACACCACAGTTTCATCATCGTACATTGGACAGTGAGGCCAGCCATCACACACATGATCGCTATGAACACAAATTCTTGACAGCCTGCATCGAAGAAGTCCCGGACATTTTGTTTCCTCACATCCTTCTTCGTCTTCATGATCTACACAGTCATTCATCCCATTGCATCGTGTGTAAATGGGCAGACAGTCATGGAAGTGACTGGGACAACGGTAATGACTATCGGGACACGACTCACTGAGATTCATTTTGGTGCTGATAAATCGAAAGAATCCATTGAAATTGACAAGCGTGGGTGAAGGAGCACGTAGTAAACTGAAATATTTGTTCACAAACAAATCACAGTTCCTTTCATCTGAATCATCCTGACAGTGCGACGTTTGATCACACACGTTGTTATATGACACACTGACCAGTTGTACATGTGAACAGTGTGCTGACACAAAGACGATGCCGACAGAAGGATTCATCACTGGAATCCGGACAGTCAGATGTGAAATCACACACCAAGGTATAGGACACAGTGATCTTATCTTCATCTCTGCATCTGAATACAGGAGTGAAAATGGCATCAAACTGTGGATGGTCCAACATGTTCATGTACATAGTCTGATCCGGTGAAAGACACACAGATGTATATTGTTGACTGCACGCTTCATCATCGCTGGAACCACAAACAATCGTTTCTCCATCCATCACATCACCATCGCGGCAAACTATAACAGAATATTGTATTTTTGATTGCGATAAATCTGTGTTGCCTATTGTAATTCCCTTTGGATGAATCGCTTCTGCTTTCGTTTTATTTGTTCTGATTTTACAAATTGCTCCTGAGTCACGTCGTCCAAAAGTATAATCCCACCTTGTATTCCAGATTAACATTCGTTTAAGAGACAGGAACGCAAAACGTGTGTAACCTACATTAGTGGATTCACCTTCAAACAAATGATGAAAGACAGTCCTGTCTTCACTGCATATACTATGTCTATACATGTTTGACAATTTCAGATCATTAGTATGCAAACCAGCCAAAAACACACTTGGTTCACTCCAGTGTGTATTTGATTTGTAGTAGTAATCACGTTATACGGATCATAGAGACACGTAGGAAATCCTAGTGTTCCCCCAAACAAATTACAAAAGGCGTCAGCTCTTCTACTGCATTGCGGTTCATCTCCGTCAAATTCACGCAGACTTTCAACGATTTTGTAACAACTGTCACATAAACGCACCAAGCCACGACACTCAGCACTGCTGAAAGGGCACTGTTCTGTTTCATCCCGTCCGTCCTCACACTCTGCCTTCATGTTACACGCCATGTGATGATGAAAGCTGGAATAGTGCTCCACTGAACAGTTCCATAATCTAGTTGATAGCTTCTTGGGTGCTTTATCTTCAGGGATAAAAGAGAAATAAAGTTGGAAGCATTGTGTGTTCGTTTCTTTGAAGCACTTGTCCCCTCTGACTTCCACGTTGAACTTGGTGTTATCAAAATGGTACACATGGGCACAATCAGAATGAAAATCATAAGAACACCACACTTTCTTTATGATAGTTATCTTGTTAATAGGACGATTGTAAATCAAATAACGAAACAGATAGATATCTATCCGCTGTGATATGAGTGGTTTGAAACTGATCATAAGAACATGTCTGGCTGGTAGAGAAATCCATGCACCGAGGATCGGTCTCATTGTCGCTTTCATTTCTTTCAATTGTGAAGTACCCCGACGACTGAGATGTCATTTTCAGAACTACGCGTCGTGGAGCTTTGAACATTTTGAAACCGTACAAAACAATATGTTCTACAAGATATCTACATAAAATACCAACCACGCTGCCAGCAAGCCTAAAAACGATATGTAGGAGGTAAACTGACATTCACATTGCTTCAAAGTTGTAAGAAATGAAGCAGGAACCATAGTGTTAACCATGGTACTTGTGAGGAGTCAAAAATCACTCTCCAGATAATGCATCACAATGCCATATGCAATGCAAAATCAGGAACGCTGAAAGCTTAACAAATCTGCAGTGATTGTGTGTATGTCGAAAAGGGACAAAAGTGTGGTTTCAAATCACAATGCCTAGTGTTACGTATCAATATACAGGTTCATCAAATTTACAAGCCCTCCCTCCCAAATCGTCCTTTACTACCAAATATGTCACTTCCTCAGAGAGGTTCTGATGATCTACATGCCTCATGTTTTTGCATCCATCTCCTCTCACCCCTCCAGTCTAGTCTGTTTCCCACATAATTCAAACATTTTTTTTGTATCTGCAACTAAGATACATCATAACTCAATGTTTAAACTAATCTTCGAAAGGCATGGATGATGATAAGTGAAAACAGCACACACACACACACACACACACACACACACACACACACACACACACACACACACACATACGAACACACACACACACATAAACGCGCGCGCATGCACGTACGCACGCACGCACGCACACACACACACACGCGCGCGCGCGCGCGCACACACACACACACACACACACACACACACACACACACACCACACACACACACACACATTAACATTTTAACTTCTAAAGTGAGAGAAAACTTAGAAAACAAATATTCAGATTATTTACAAATTTTTACGGATGGTTCCGTTTCTCAGTTAAGTGCAGGTTCAGGTTTTGTTATTCCGGCTTTTAAAAGTTCAAAAAGCATACAGCCTTGGAAAAGGATTTTCTATTTTTATGGCAGAATTGTATGCTATTCTGATGGCGTTACTCTTTATTTGTGATAGTAATAATTCTTTCTGTAATATTTTATTTTGTGTTGATTCTAAGGCAGTGTTAGATAGTTTGAAAGTTTTGGGATGTTAAAACAAGGAAAGATGTAATCTTTGAATAAAGCATCTAATTAATTACATTATTTCCACAGGAATAAATATAGTCTTCTGCTGGGTCCCTTCACACTGTGGTATTTATTGGAATGAAATAGCAGATAAACTAGCCAGAGGCGGGGTAATGGGCAATGCTGCAAAAAATAATTTGAAGTTAGATACATATGAAATACATTCATTATTGGAAAGCTGTTTCCCAATTGAGAAGTCTCAAGATAAATGTGTAAGGGAAACATATCCTAGACATATTTCTAGCTTACTATACAAGATACGTTTGAACTCTTGGAAGACCAAATTTTCCCAAAATATAGCGTGTGCATGTTCTAAGCCATTATCTGGTGAACATATACTTTTCCATTGCCCCATTGCTCTTTATTTCAAAAGCAAACATTGAAATCTCGAAATCTAAACCGGTTCACGCTATTTCTTTCAGTTCAGAAATTGTTGATTTTGCAAAAATTATCTCTCAATCTCAAATTAGCGTATTGTTATGATCATGATAGTGTAGTTTATATTTAAATTTGTACTGTTCTTGACATTATTTCTCACTTTTTTCCTCCCCTGTGTCCTCCTCTTCCCCCCTCACCCACCCCCCCCCCCCCCCCCCCTCCTGTAAAGTCTAATATCACTAAGTGTGAACAGACTATAAATCAACAACAACAACAACAACAACAACAACAACACAACAACACACACACACACACACACACACACACACACACACACACACACACACACACACACACACATTTGTAGATTCGTGGTTCTGATGACTATCATTGTACACCCTACCTTTGAGGGTACTTTTGTTCATTGGTTTGTAGCAGTTTTAAAAAGACTCTGAATCAATTCTTCCCCCTCATTGCAAATAACAATAACATTCTATGGCATTTGTAAAACTATTAAATCACCACATTAAAAATTAAGGGCATGGCCAACGGACTGTATGTATTTGTACTGTGAAGCTGCACTGGGAACGCTCATGTGCATACATCTGACAGTCATACACATGCCTACATGCATTTGCACTTTCCAGCCGTAATGAGACACACAGGTGGAAGGGTGTTTGGCCAAAGGACTGTATGTACTCACAGTTTGCAGCGTGATTGAGGACACAGAGGGTAGAGGGTTCTTGTTTACAATATACTGGATAATGATGAAAAAATGCTTTTTGTGTCAGTTTGACTATCAGATGCCATGTACAGCTATGTAAAGCTACTGTTGCACCAACATGTCAAATGACTTGGTCTTCATGCGAATGATACATTTTGCACCATTGTAGCCACTCTACCAATAGCAGCCTTCCTAAAGATTTTTCCAGTTCTAATCCTAAGGCCACAGTGTTATCATCTGATATCTTCTTGTTCTTCTAACAGGTGTAAATATCATCCTGCCACATGCTTGGCTGTCTTTTATGTAGCACAGTATACATGCTGCGTGTATTTGTGTCACCTATGCTATCATCCATCGGCCCGGCTCTTCCAAGAAAGGTTAGGGATTTTATATGATCCAGAGCTGATCAGGAAAGGAGAACCAATATTTGAAAATGCAGTATTTTCAAAAAAGGCAGAATTAAAAGGCTGGATGCTGCTGATGTCAGCCCTTTCCTATTGGTCAGCAATTGTATCCAGACCAGCTGGTGATGATCTTAGTACATAAAAAATCTCTTTGCAATCTCCATGAGTGGGACGTGGCCCTTGGTTTTTTCTCTGTCAGTCACTTTTACAGGTATTGGAAACCATCCTGGAGAGTGTGATGAATAATCACTGTCACCTCATTCCGTTCGTCAGGAATAAGCACAATGTGTTGTGGTAGCACCAATCTGTAGCTGGAAGGTAACAAAACGAGCGTCCTATTATGAGTCAGTGTTGTTAACGGGTGAAACAGCTTAAAAGAAATGGGCCTCACCTGTAACAGATTTCTCACCAGAAGTGTATGAGGACACGATAAATTTTGCACGCACATTTCTGTGATCCACAGCTAAAACAGGTCTATGACGTGCATCTAAACTTGAAAAGCATGTTCAGAGGGTTCTTGGTCCTGTCGTGACCTCCTGATGGTGTGAGGGTACCACCGTGCTAGACTGTTTTAAAGGGGTCATGGCTCTCATCATCCATAATTTCCTGCAAAATGGAACAAATGGAAGCCGATCCCTTGTTCGTGTGTTTGCAGTCCAACAGGGAGACCATGTAGAAGAGGAGAAATTCAGGGGTAAAGAGAGTAAGATGATGGGGCCATGTAGGGCCAGTGGAAGTGTCTGACTGTGCTAGTGTGGCTGGCATTGTGATTTACTGCGCCATGGCCCAGTAAAGTGAAAGAGGTAAGCTGCATGTTGGATGGAATAACATACGGGACGGAAGTGGTCCCCCAGTATTCTGCTTAGAAATCACTGCCATACAACACGAATGAAGAATAAGAACGGGACAAAGTGGGTGGCGACCTGTCATAAAACTGGCTGACGCAGAGGTTGCTAGTGCAGATGATGATGCCGTTTGATGGCTATTTCCATCAAGTGGTAGAGGTTTGAAAGTAGTTACCACAGAAGAACAGGATGCAAAGTTACATGCAAAGTCTAAAACTAAACAACAGAAGTTGTGGGTGTGGACACAGTGGCAGACTCCATCAGATATTTAGTGAAAATTGAACAGGGGACTGCACTCTGGACCACTGAGATGAAAATCCCAAACACTGTTCCCACACAACGTTGAAAAATGTCTGAAGCTGTCCTCATTTTGGGTCCAGTATCGTAAGAGGCACTGTCTGTAGGTACAGTTCCCATGAGCAACTGTAATATCCAGAGGTTTAAAGTCTGAATCCCTGGCCTTGCCTGTCTAAGGGGCATGAAGAAATATGGAATCAGTCTTGAACAGTCTACCTCTGTGTGTGTGTGTGTGTGTGTGTGTGTGTGTGTGTGTGTGTGTGTGTGTGTGTGTGTGTGTGTGTGTGAATTGTTTATTAACAAATTAAAAGTAACAGGATTGCATTACCCCAGTTCAGTCGACTCTTTTAATCACAAGCACAGATAAGGGCCCAAGAAGCTAACTCAGTAACGTCTCCTGTGCTAAACCTTTAGGCACCCAACAGGTGTCACATGGAAATCGTCACCGAGACAGCTGTCCTGAAAATTACAACTGATTTTATGGAATCCCTCGACAACAATAAGTTCTCTGTTTTGGGCCCACTCGACTTTTCAGCTTCCTTTGATGTCATTGACCATTTGATCCTTCAAATATACATACTCTTTTGGTATTTCTGGCTCAGCTCTGTCTTTACTTTCTGCCTAACTGACTAATTGTTCCTGGAATATCTGTGTACATTAACACTGTTTTCGACCAGCTTATCTGTCTCATGGTGTATCCCAGGGTTCTGTTCTGGGATCCATTCTGCTTGTGCTGTATACT
>JADBJO010015016.1:12500-20000 GCA_016801955.1 Conus betulinus
CACACACGAAATCAGACATGACAAACCCATGTCCTTCAAAAAATCATGTAGTGGAACAAATTCGCACTACCTGATTAATCACCGTGCTTCAGCTAACTATCAGATACTTGTTTACTATCTTTGAATGTACACAAACTCGACATTATTACTATCCTCCTGTGCACGAGAATGCACATCATTCAGAACAGATTAAGACTGCCATAAATATTCATGAAAAAATAGAGGACAGCTTTTGCGCTTCTCCAGTACAAGTAACATGCCTGATGTACATTCTTGTGCGGCGAGTCTAAAGTCAGTGATCATTTAATTTAAACATCGTGTCTGTGTACTTGCCTAAAGGGCCCAGCGAGAAGAATACAGATCGGATAAACACATTCAAGATTCAAAATAGAAATGGTTAATATGTGGCGATTTTAATGCTCATTCTCCATTTTGGGAAAAGGACTGTATAACAATTATTAGTAACTGATTCATTGAAAATATAGTCGATTCTTGCCTTTATCTATTAAATGACGGAAGTGTAACGAGAATTCCTGATACACGAAAGCACAGGGCCATCGCATTGATTTTTTTTTTTTTTGTTTTTTTTTTCCACCAGTTCTTGTTCCTAAATGTACCTGGGAAACGCACACTGATACTCTAGGTGGTGATCATCTACCAATTATTGTTAGTCTCAATGAGTAATCAGCGCAGCATGATCAAAAGAAAGATGTTATCCCAAATTCAACATGGAAAAATATATAAAAAATATTAAAAGCACAAAATACAGACGATATAAAATATGAGAAAATTCATACTTTTCATTCAAGATTCGCAGAAGCTGTTTTCCAGGCTGCTTATTTCTGTATTCCTAGATATCCATCGGTAAAGTCGGATAAACACTCAGGAGATAGTTGGTGGGAATTCACACTGTGAAAAAGGTTGTAGACGATAAACTTGAAACAATATCGAATCTATTTGAAAGATGGAAGACCAGAAAATCATCTGTCAATGAACAAAGCAAACTATTTCTGTAACAGAACAATAGCTTAGGCCAAGCGACAGTTCTTGTCCACATTCTGTACAAATGAAGTTTACAGGCACAAAGACCTTCAAAGAGTGTGGTCAGTAGCAGAAAGAAACTCGTGGAGAGCGTGGCAGCAAATAGTCCTTAGAAGAGAGAAGCTTCTTTCAAGCAAAATGTTTCTGCCCCTATCTCCTGACACTCTAAGGGGGGGGGGGGGGGGGGGGGTGGGGCCACACCCGGATGACTCCGGATGTCCCTCTGCTGCCCCCTCTTTTCCCTACTTGGGACGAGTCATGGCTGGGGTTCGAACCCATGACCCTCTGGACATGTTCATTTTCCACTTAATGACTCAAACCACTGAGCCACTGGGACACCTGATATTTGTAGGAAAGTTAAGCCTTATGAAGTTCACTTTTGTTCCTTCTTGACCAGATCCAGCTTGAACACATCTTTGCCGCATCTGCCATTGCTTTCAGGGCTCTGGTTTTTTTCCCTCCCTGCAACTGAGAGCTGTTTCATGAGGCTTTATGCAGACGTTCCTACAAATCCCCTAGTTCCAATTTCTGAAGTGAGGATTTGACCTGATAGCCTTCTCTCCTCAGGCTGTTTGCCAGATCAGCATACTTTTCAGTCTTGTAGATTTGAGCTGCCTCCATTCTCTTCTCATATGGCACCGTGAGCTCGATCATGATCAGCTGCTTGGTTGACTGAGAGTGGACTACTATGTCAGGTCTCATGCCACTCTTGCTGATGATCTCTGGGTAACTCTTTCATTCTGGGAGGTCTACAGTGCACTCCCAGTCATCTGCCCTATCCAGCAGACTCTGCCTATAAGTTCCGAGTGGTACTGTTGTTCTTGGCCATGATTTGCTACCTCCTGCCATGAAGAATGTTGCGGGTGCTTTTCGAGTCCTGCTTTTCCCTTTTGTGGTGTTGGTACAAGCCCAGACTGCTTGTACAATCTCTTTGAGCACTTGGTTGTGCCTCCATGTGTACCTTCCTTGAGCCAGGGCTACATTGCATGAGCTTTGGACATGCTCCACTGTTTGTTTTTCATGGCAGAGGGGGGCATGCAGGATTGTCTGTTTTACCCACTTCACCAGGTTTGCATTTGAGGGCAGATGGTCATATGAAGATCTGAGAATGAAGCTGATCCTGAGAGGGCCATGTGCCAAATGTCATTCCAAGTGAGACTTCTTTGGAGTGCATTCTCCCACGTTGTCCGTTGCCCCTGCTGTCCCGACTGGACTGCTTTTTAGAGTCTTTTTGGTCTTCTTCTTTTCTCATCTCTTGAATCATAATGTTTCTTTTGGCTTTTCCTTTGGCTTATGACCACCATTCAGTTTTGGTCACCCCCAGTCCTTGTCTGTTGGTCTGTGTGTGTCCTGTTATTTCTCTGATCTTGAGACTTTCTTTTGCAGAATCCATCGCCTCTTGAACTTTCCGTTTTCTGCCTGTCTTCAGCCGGGGCTTGATTGCTTCTACCACCTTGTCTCCTGAATCCTCCAGCATGCTTTGAAGTCTGATCTTCCCTGCTTTTGTATTCCTCCAGGATGGATTTCAGTGGTAGTTTCAGCTGTGCTTGGTGACAGTACAGCGCTATGTCAGTGAGACAGGGTGAGACACCAAGCCATTTCCTTGTGAACTTGTTGATTTTGGCTTCCATTGCCTCCACTATGCTGGTGCAGATATCGTTTATCATCAGAGGCTTTGGTATCAGCATGAGCTGCAGACACCGACCTTGTATTTGCCAGGGAGCCCACACTGTTCAATGGTCTCCAAGCCTTCTTCCTACATCTGTTTGGTTTCTTTTCCTCTTTGTGTGTCTTTCAGGGTATCATCATATACATCTTCCAAGGCTCTTGACTGGCTCTTCTGTGCCTGTTGGAATGGCCTGGTTGGCAACACTGAAGACCACAGATTCGGCCACTTTTCCTTTCCTCAGTGAGAGACTCCATGGTTTCTTTGACTTGAACTTCATTCTGGATGAGGCAACTATGTCGTCCAGCCTCTCCAGCACATGAGGTGTTTCGTCTTCTCTGGATAAAATCACTGTAGTGTCATCCATGAAGGCCTTGAGAGGGGGCATCTTGTATCCATCGCCAAGGTCTGTTCGTCTTGCGTTGCTTGTTGCTGCTTTCAAGATGACTTCTACTGCCAACACGAACAGTATTGGGGAAATTGCACAGCCCATTGCAATGCCCACTTCCAAGTTGATCCAATCTGTTGTGTACTGCTTGGTCGAGAACCGCATTGAGCAGCCATTGAAGTACTTCTTGAGCATGTCGCACATGTTCTTTGGCACATGGTGCGTCTCAAGAGCCAACTGTATCGTCTCATGGGGTACAGATCCATATGCGTTTGCCACACTACGTCCAGGTCTCTCTTTTCTGTTTTTGCTCTTTGGTTTGCGTCCCAGATCATTGCGGGCGTGTTCTACACAGCCAGCCATGCCTGAGATGCCACCTGTCTGGACTGACACATCCAAGTACTTGTTTTCCATGAGGTACTTGGTCAGCCTTGCTGCCATGACAGAGAAGAATTCAATGATATGAAAAATGATATAAAATTACCACACAGTCCAATTAAAGTTAACGGCAACGAACTTCCAAATAATCCAGAAAAGGCTGAATCATTTGTAGATATGTTTGTTGTATGGTACACAGTCTATAAGAAAAACATCAAACTTTTCGAGAATATGAGACAACAAAGAACATATGTAAAGATCCTTGGAGTGAATGCTCCTCTTACTTTGCAAGAGCTTAAAGAGAGTATTTCTTCTCTTTGTACCAAGAAAACTTCAGTTCGTATGGACGCGTTTTCTGACGGTTTATTGAAAAACATTTGCCTGAGAACTGGATAAAGGTGTTGCTCGATTTACTTGAAAAATGTTAGGTCCAGGGCATCATTCCACGAATATGGAAACATTTTATTGTTGTTCCAATATCAAAACAGGGAAAGTCGAAGATGATGAAAATGTTTACAGACAATTTGCCCTAGACTCTCACACTGTAAAACTAATGGAAAAACTCAGATTTATACACAGCTGTGACAAAAATGGACTTATTCTAATAAATCAAGCAGGATTTAGAAATGACAGATCAGCTGTTGACCATTTGGTTGAACTCACTACACAAATAAAACATCAGAAAGAATATATAAACACTTTTTCGACATAAAAATGCATACGATCGTGTGTGGCATGACAGATTGCTATATACACTTAAGTCTATCGGATTGTCGGGAAATATGAATTAATTAATTTGTTTAGAATTTCCAGTCAGAGAGAAACAGCACACAGGTTAAAGTTGGAAATACTCCACATTAAGATTTCCATGAACGGGCGTCTTACTGGGTTTGGTCATTGCTCCTCATTTATTTAACATTATGCTTTATGATTTACCTAAATGTTTATCAAGCAATGCTGACCTTGTTCAGTATGTTGATGACATCTGCATGTGGATGAAAGTAAACATGAAAAAGACAAGTCTAAAAGAGAGCTTAATTTCTATAGAAAAAATATATCGATTTCAACGTGATAAGCTCAGCAACTGCCTTACTGCGAATGGGTTATCTGTATCCATTCAGAAGGCTAATGTTATTATTTTTAATAATGGGGTGGATCCACCCATACTGCCAACGTTACGAATTAATGACGAAGTTCTAAAACACAAACATGTTGTAAAATTTGGGGGCATATTCCACACATCAAAACTGACGTGGAATGATCATATTGAATATCTATTTGCGAATACAGGAAAGGTTTCACTTCTTAAAAAGCAAGAAGCAAACAACATTGGAGTCAAGATGTTTAAAGTATTAAAACAACTTTCACTTTGTCTTGTACGTTCCAAGCTGACGTATGGCCAAGAGGTGCTTTTTGGTGTTCCAGAATATTTATTTTTTTAAATGCAAACTTCAGATTGTAGCTTTCAGACTTGCCCTGGATGTATCCTTTCCTGCATAAACTATGGGTACATATATGTAAGTAGGCATTTTGCCTTTGGATGAGTATCGACATCTTGCTCCTGCAAAGTATATTGCATGTAGCTCTGTAAACAATCATGATGTTGAATGTCAAAACTTGTTACATTATTCCTAGACCATTCAACAATGTCAGAAAATACATAAAGTTAAACATTTATTACTGAGCGCACTGTAATTCACAAATACCATAACAACCCTTACTCTCTACAGAACAACAGGCTAATAAATCACAAGAATTACAGAGGAAGCAAGCCACAAGATAACTAAATTTCTTCGTTACAGTTTGGATTCACACTCTTCTATATCCCCCACACACTCATCATCAAGTATCGCTAATTAATCAAGTTATCCGCGGTGCAGAGAATTGCTTGCCAAAGAAGAGCAGCCACAATACTGTTCACACTATGGAGAAGCAGAGAACGTCATCTTTCCAGCTGCTGTCCATACACATCAACTTTACTGCTCACCATCCAGTGCAACAATCAGCACCAGCGCTCCTGCTATCATGTATGGAAAATCAGTGCATGATGCTCATCATTAAAACAACAGACTGCATCGGTACTCCAGCTTCAAGGACAGAAAGCCTGACCGTACTACTCACTATCCAGACCAGTGGCCTGCATCAATGCTTCAGTTGTCATGGACTCAAAGTCAAACCTACTGTCTATTCTTCTCAGAACAACAGCCTACATAAATGCTCTCGCTGTCGTGGATGGAAACTCAAACCATACTGCTCACCATCCAGAACAACAGCCAGTGTCAATATCCTGTGTAAGTTCAAAGGACAGAAGAGAGGAAATTCTCTGGATATACGTGTAATTGAAAGATTATCAGCGGAAGACCACCTCCACCCTGACTCACCAGCTTTATAAATCAGTGGGTTTTTGTAAAAGATCAATCCGCTGCTGCCACAAATCACAGTGCAATGTGAGGTGGTGTGCAACAAACCAAGGCCTCAGTTTTAGCAACCCTGTGGAAAATTACCGTGCTTCTAATAAATCTATGGGTACAAAAATGTTACTTCCTTTGTAAAACATTACCTATTCCCTGTCTTCTACTACATTCGTGAAAGACTGACAGGGTTGAAACGAACAACACAACTTCAACTTTCCAACCGTGCATCAGGCCCTCATCCCAAGTCATGTCCCAAAGACGAGACCAACCAGCCATGTTCTCTACCCATGATAGCTTTGACAGAGCGCAAATCGAAAAAGAGCTGAAGTCTTCAAATCTACACTTATTAGCCAAGAAGAGTATAACAAATTCTAACATGCAACAACGACGCAATGATTTCAGCCTGACAAAGTTCTGGATCTATTCTTGGGGCATTGGATCAACGTTCCTCCTAAGTAAATGTGCATCTAGATCGAATTTACATTTACATCTCAAACGAAAGGAAAAAAATCATTCAGACCACTGTCTTTTCCCAAACGCAGAGACAATGAAAGATGATTTGATTTTGTCCACGAATAAAAACAAAATAATTACCATAAGGAGGAAATGTAACAAGTTGCATAAGCCTATGGCTAAAACGATGGATAACTGAAAATACATAATAAAAAGCAAAAATATTTGTAATATGCTGAAAGAAATGTATTGAAAAAAGAAGTGCAGTATCTTCTAAATTGAAAAAAAAAGGAAAATAAAGAAAAACAGACTCAGAGGAATACTGGAAAACTGTACAGAAAAAAAACTGACCAGAAATGCCAAGCAGTTTTGAATGATATATTTTATCGTGTATAATCCGAGCATACTGTTGATGATGATGCAAAACTAGCATTTGAAAATAAGATAAATCTGTAATACAATATCTATTTCCTGAAAGCAACAATTTCAACTCATTTCACCGATTTTAACCCTAATGATGTATCTGGTTACATGTTTACCTAGAGAGGTCTTTGTAACATCCATTATTGCTTGCGAAAGACGTACGATTTTTCCAAATCAGATTCGTTTTTCTTTTTTGCAAAAAAATAATGAAATTTTAGCACGGTCAGGTTTGTTCTGCCGTAACGAAAGATTAGGGTGTATCTTAAAACAGTGAAGAAGGTACGTGTTAAACCGTCGTGAAATTTCTCACAGCATTCATAAATCATTTAGTTGACAAAGTCGTACTCTGGGTATGTTACAATATCGGACCTTTAAGCTAATCGATTCAATGTTCTAAAATGGAAAAAGGGCAATATACGCTTGTACATTTACTAGTAATTATCCGGTAAAATTTAAGACACATAGGAAACAGTACTTAGTGCTAGGCATTTATCAGCGTTATTTAAATTCATTAGTGAAATGAAAACCAGGAAGAAAGCACTCCACTTTTCGCACACACTTCTAAAGAACATTTACCCAATTTACCATGTACTATATTTGTTGGGGTTGACTCACTTAATTAAAAAAATCATTGTATAGAAATGGAGCTTGAGTTTACTCGCCACATTCATCATATATAAGTGCACACACTTGACATTCCTGTAGGCTCACCATACTTCATGACCACACAATAGCGT
>JADBJO010015016.1:27500-34404 GCA_016801955.1 Conus betulinus
TAATTCAACTACCCATCCTACAGGTAACAAATCAATTACCCTGAGCTATCTGTTTACCACTTAGCATGCATGCATTCTGCGTGATTCACATGAACAGATGAATTTAGGCACGAGATTCTCAGATCCTTCTTTTTTTTAACAGCGTGCACATCTTTTCCGTCAACACCACCTGCACCCCCCCCCTCCCATCTCCAAATAAATACACAAACCCACCAGGAACTTGGGCACAGTTCCTGACATAGTAAATCATTGATTGTTTGTATAAACTCCAAAGTTGGAGATTCTCCTGTCTATTTTATTTCCATACATGATGTTTGCCTCAAAAACGAAATCACTACTCCCGCTTTTAACCCCATTTATGTGAGTATTCAATCGTGCAAATTCGTGACAGAAGTTGATTTAGAATTCACCTGGAAAGGAAGGAATGGCGCAAGGTAAAAGAGATCAGATGCGGGGAAGGGAAGAGAAAGGGGGTAGGTGAGTAGGGGGAGAGGGAGCAGGACAGGGAAGGATTCGTCTGTGCAAATAATACCAAATCTGTATTAACATAACTTTACAGTTTAGTACACTGTTATTCATCTGTATATATAACGCAGAATGTGTAGTAAGGATGACACCAATATATTCTAATCTACTAAATTCAAGGAATCCTTTTCAATGGCAAATTTTGCTTTGTTGGAGAGAAAAAACTACCCAAATAAATCACTCTGGGTTTATTCAATGGTGGTTAAGCATAAATGATTCAGTTCTTTTCACTGTCTGTATTTCTGGACCAAACACGTCAAGCTAGTTCATTCTGTGGCATTCTCAAACGCCAGACCATTTTTCATCTGATATGAAGTGGATAGGAACTCCACTATATGAAATTCTTGGTTTGGGTAACTCATAGACAAAAGCACATGTCGTTGATTTTTCACTAGTCTTGCAAATGCGCATTAGAATAAGTCCCAAAATCTAATGTATGCTACTACAACAGAAAATTACCACATTGTTCGATTGCATTTTCTTGTTCTCTCTGACTGATCATAGGTGGAACGATTAAGGACAACTCCATCATCGCCACCTTAGTAACCAGGGCCATATGTCCAGGTATCGATCACTTCACTGGTCAGCACAGAACAAATATCACCATCCTGCATGTTAATGCTACATCCTGTGTGAACTCCTTACCCACGTTCTCAAAACATTCAGGTGTGTCGTACGGCATTTGTGACGATTCCACTACTTACTGTAAAATGCACGTGAAGTTTTCACTAAGATTTCATGTTGACGTGCGTCTTCAACGCCTTGCATACTGGTGTAATGGGAGGCCTTGGGAAACAAGAGTCGACAATAGGAGAGTGAAATGCGGTTATCATACTCTTGACGAAATATTTTTCCAATCTCCTGCGAACTTTGTTCATATGTTGCATTTTAACAATCCTTCAGTTGAAATTACTTGTGCTAAAGTTAAAGAAATCAATTTTATTATAAGAAATTTGACTAACTTTTCCGGATATGTGATTGAACCATACTTATCCAGAAGAGCGGTTTTTTAGAGGTCAACTGAAGGTTGCACTTAAACACGCTATCATGATCAGCATTCAGCGAGCATACCTACCTAAATACTCGTATATCACTCAAAACGCATCTAGTGTTGAAGTACCAAGAATCAAATACAACTCATACAAAAGTGCAACAAATTCATGTCAAATATTTCACATCAGCTAGTGTCTTTCGTACATCATGCCTTCAAATTCAGCATACTGTAGGAAGACGTAATCCTCTTGCTGTCCTGTATTTTTCTATTCTTCCTGAGAATGTTCTACCATATAAACTGTCAAATGGTTTGTTCAACTGTTCAGTGACTTATTATTCCGAGTTCCAGGATCATTTACATTGTAATCTACATTCAGAATGTGAGGGTGGCCATGACGAAACAGAACTCTGTCCATTCAGTAGTCCCGAGTGTAGAGGTCTGGTGGCTTCATATAACAAATGTTTCAAATGATCACATTAGAAATTCCGACATCTGTTATCGCTGGTTCTTATCAGTGCAGAAGCGTGGATGGAGAGAACTGGCTTCGATTAAAACAAGGGGACAACAAGAAGACTCCTTGCATATGTTCAGAAATTTTGAAAGCTTTTCTTTGGGTTTCGGTTTTTCTTCAGGCTGGGACAATGTACACTTCATGTACAGTAAATTCCCAAAATGGTATGACAACACATTAATTTATAGTCGTAATCCTTTCAGTTTCAGGTATTTTCCTTTTCGAGCTATAAAGGTTCTGACACTTTGGCCAGTTACTGACTGGCAGTTTTTCAGGAAAAACACACCCATCTCTGTCGTATTTCTCTATGTGAAACGGTGCCGGCATCTTTCAGAAAATTTGCTTTCAACAATGGATTAGTTCAATTGCATTCATCAAAATCCACCTTCAGAAATGCAATGCAGTCTCTATGTGTTTGTTCAAATAAACAAATTTCTCACCTGTTTTTGTTTTCAAATCTTAAAAGAAACTGTGGAAAAGCCATATCTCACGTTTATTCACGAACGTGAGTCACTTGCAAAATTGTCCCAGTACTCTTCAAAGCACGACTATTGCAGACAAGCATACCATGTTTCCATGTGGTGGTGACATTGCAACCATTAGTTATACTTTCGTGTGTGACTTCAGACAGGACTGTTTAGATAACAGTGACGAGTCATTCTGTCAGCATTCTCCATGTTATGGTTTCCTGTGCTCAAACGCTCAGTGTGTCTTGCACAGCCAGTGGTGTAATCACTATTCAGACTGCCTGGACGATTCTGATGAAGTCAGATGTGCAAGAACTGACGACAAAAGATCTTATGATTGGGTTACATTCAGAGTGGGAAGATATCACATCAGTTTAGATGGTTCTGGTTATTTTACTCAGCAGGCGATAAAATCTGAGGAAACGTGTCCTAATACACATTACAGCTGCAAAGCCAAATGGCTGTATTGTCTTCCTGTTTATACTCGATGCAACGGATATAATGACTGCGTTTTTGGTGAGGATGAACAAAAAACTGTGAGAGAGTATCCTGCCCTTATTACTATCGATGTAGAGAATCTAAAGTCTGTGTACATGAAGAACATTTGTGTGATGGCTGGGGTCAGTGCCCACAGCAGGATGATGAACTCATGTGTGGCACCATCTGTCCCATAGGTTGTCTGTGTCAAGGTTATTCTTACTGGTGCAGTGATCCCTTTCCAGTGAACCACTTCCCTAGAATACGCTTCATGAACGCCACAAGGTCAGGAATGTCTCTAACTGACTTCATGACAAACGTGTACCTCATATCCCTGAGTCTGTCTTATTGTGCCCTAAGTAATATTTCTAGTGTGGAGCTCGGCAATTTGCAGTTTTTGGATCTTACCAACAATTATTTAAGAACTCTGGACATGGATGTTTTTGTTGGACTACTTAATTTAAGAACTTTATCCTTGAATAATAATCCACTGTGGAAAATATCAAATCGGATGTTAAAGCACTGTTATTATACACTTAGAAGACTAGACATATCAAGGACATATCTAAGTGTTCTTACTAGCGAAATGTATCTCTATTTACCATGTTTAATATATCTCAATTTGTCGTCTTCTGATATATAAAACCATTGGATCTAAAGGCTTTAAAAACATGCCTAATCTGCTTGAACTGGACTTGAGGTGGAATCCAATTGGTCATTTTCCTCTAGATCTGTTTTCCAGATCATCTTCTTTAAAAGATATGCTTGCATCAGACTACAGGTTATGCTGTGACAATGTATTTCCGGAACAAACACGTAAGCTAAACTGTTTAGCACCTTCTACAGTATTGCCATCATGTAGAACATTGATTCCATCAGAACTATATTCAGTTTTCTTTTGGGTGGTCAGTATAGTTGCTGCCGCAGGGAATGTGATTTGTTTCATGATTTCTGCTAGATTTAAGAAAAAACTGCTCGGAAGTAAGTTCTTAAGTATTCTTGCCCATTTGCACTTTGCTGATATCTGTATGGGAACTAATGTTGGTATCGTCATAATTGCAGATGATACATTTCATGAACAGTACATCCAGGTTGAAAGGGTATGGACCAGAAGTGTAATTTGTCAGATGAGTGGTTTCCTTTTCTATCTATCGAATGAAATATCAATCTTGATCATCTGTTTTGTTACTTTGGATCATATCCTCATCTTATATATTCCTAAGTTGTCTTTGATATCCAACAAAATTTCGATAAATTTAACAATTGCAATAATTTGGTTGCTGGAATATTCCTGTCTGCAATACCGTTCTTGCCTGGACTTTTACATTTTGGACTTTCTGGCCAGTCTGGACTGTGTCGTCTGGCACTGTTTCAGGGGTACCAGTCTGACCAGAAATTCAGGTGGTTCAACGTTACAGTAGCAGTCAATTTTACTGTGTGTCTGATGGTTGCAGGTGGTCAGCTGGTCATCTACCAACGAACGCCAACATACAGAATTGAACTAGACTCGAAAGACAGGTCAGTTTACAGTGCAGTCCACCTGATGAGAAAAGTGGCTGTCATGGAAACCCTTCGTTGGTTTTCATTTGGTCTGGTGACCATGATGATTGCTGAAGGCATGCCGCGCTAGTCAAGATTTACGGTACCATGGTGGTGTTCATGCTGCCACTCAACTCGGCCCTCAACCCTTTGTACTTATATGGACTGTAGTAGTACAGCAACGAGGGAAAACCCAGGAAGAAAAGTTATTAAAGATGCTCAGAATGAAACTTGACATCCCACACACAAAAAATAAAAATAAATAAATAAATACATAAATGAATAAATAGATATAAAAATGAATGAATAAATAAATAAAACGGAGAAAGAAAATGTATCTGCATTCTAAAATGTATTTTTATCGGTCATTTAACGACTATAATGATAAATGAACTAACTGAATGAATGAAGGATATTAAGTTTCAGTTTCATCAAGGAGGCGTCACTGCCTGCAGACTAGTCCATATATGCTACACCACCTCCCCTGAGTTTTGAGACTACACTACGCATGATTTGAAGCTGATGGATAAATGAATTAATAACAAAGATGAGACAATTGAAGAAGAGGGTCTCGTGGCTACGACTCAGTGGATGTCTGACCTAGGCATTAGCCCAACGTGCTGGTCAGACCTTAAGTGCCTACCTTGGCCAAACTCTCAATTCTCTTATTTATTCTTTCTACATACTCAATCATTGATGTAGCTACATCCTACTAAGACATAGATTTCATAGAAATAGTGAGCATTCCAGACCCACTGATGCAAGTTCAAACTGTGACATTTCCACTACTAACATACCTTACTTATAAAATCCGGGGACATTCATCCTAATCCTGGTCCCAACGGACAAGGAGAACTCAGAGTGGTACACGTTAATGCGCGTAGTCTGAAAAAGAAAACTGACCTTTTTGAAGCAGAATCCCACCAGTTCGATATTATTACCGTGTCCAAAACATGGCTGTCACACTCTGTCACTGATGCATTAATATGTTTAAAAAATTTTCATCCTCCTATGATTAGATCAACAGTTTAACGGTAATGGTGGTGTTGCCACATATGTCAGAGAGGACCTTTATTGTAAACCACGCCCAGACTTACAAGTCGGTTTCTAGAAGCTGTATGGGTAGAAACTAAAATGAATCAAGAGAGCTTACTAGTTGGGTCATTCTACCGTTACCCTCATGATCATGTTGACTACTGGAATCTAATACAAGAGAGCATAGGAAACGTAGACGTTTATCATACTTGGAGATTTCAATGATAATGCACTTCCCCACCCTTCCAGTCATATGAGAAATATACTGAATGCTTATCAGCTTAAGCAGCTTACAATTTCTCCTACAAGAATAACAATTGATACTGCAATTTGCCTAGATTTAGTTATTACTCAGAGCCCTGACATGATTAAAGCAGTCGAAATCTCGCCTCCATTCTGTAGTGACCACAATGTCCCATGTGCTGTACTTTAACATTTAATTTACAAGCAAGCCCATTCCAAAGAACGATATTAAATTACGACAAATTAGACCAAGACAAATTTTGTGAACTTTAAGGGAATGAAGATTGGAATGAAATGCTGACTAATTACTCCATAGATGAAGCAAGTAGCATTTTCACGGATAAGTTTATGACCCTAGCAAAACAATGTATGCCATTTACATTAGTTACTATTCGCCCAAGGGATGCCCCATGGTTCATCAATGAACTGAAACAGTTGATAAAAAGAGGAACAAACTTCATAAAAGGGCAAAGATTTCTAATCTACAAACAGACTGGGAAAACTTTTGTGCACTACGAAATGAAGTCACTGGTAGAGTTTGGGAAAGGAAAAAACTGCAGTATTATAACGAACTAAATTATATGGTTATCGACGCAATCAAATTTGGTCATAAGGAATGGTGAAAAATTGTCAGAGTTCATGAGTAAAAAGGATATTGATGCAGATAACATTCCACCAATAACCGTGAATGGTACGACATATTACCAGATTTAGAAAAGGCTAACATATTTAATGATGTCTTTGTCAGCTAGTGTGAAGTAGAAGACGACGGAAGTCCCTTGCCTGACATAACCCGAATGTCATGTCTCAACTTATTGAAATAGTGTTGACTGTTCCTGAGGTTAAAAAAATCATAAAAGATCTCAACTCAAGAAAAGCCACTGGCCCTGACTCCATTCATAACAAACTATTAATTGCATCAGTTGATATTATATCTTCACCTTTAACAATATTCTTTAATCGTTGTTTAACAGAAGGAAGATTTCCAAAGCCCTGGAAATTGATAATGTATCGCCAGTTCATAAAAAGGTAAAAAAAGAAGATGATGTGTACGAACTATCGGCCAATATCTCTTTTAACAGTATTTATGATGCTCTGGTGACAAATTACAAC
>JADBJO010015016.1:34806-80181 GCA_016801955.1 Conus betulinus
TTTGGCTTTTCCTTTGGCCTTGACCACCATTCAGTTTTGGTCACCCCCAGTCCTTGTCTGTTGGTGTGTGTGTCCTGTTATTTCTCTGATCTTGAGACTTTCTTTTGCAGAATCCATCGCCTCTTGAACTTTCCATTTTTCTGCCTGTCTTCAGCTGGGGCTTGATTGCTTCTACCACCTTGTCTCCTGAGTCCTCCAGCATGCTTTGAAGTCTGATCTTCCCTGCTTTGTATTCCTCCAGGATGGATTTCAGTGGTAGTTTCAGCTGTGCTTGGCGACAGTACAGCGCTATGTCAGTGAGACAGGGTGGGACACAAGCCATTTCCTTGTGAACTTGTTGATTTTGGCTTCCATTGCCTCCACTATGCTGGTGCAGATTCGTTATCATCATCAGAGGCTTTGGTATCAGCATGAGCTGCAGACACCAGACCTTGTATTTGCCAGGGAGCCCACACTGTTCATGGTCTCCAAGCCTTCTTCCTACATCTGTTTGGTTTCTTTTCCTCTTTGTGTGTCTTTCAGGGTATCATCATACCATCTCCAAGGCTCTTGACTGGCTCTTCTGTGCCTGTTGGAATGGCCTGGTTGGCAACACTGAAGACCACAGATTCGGCCACTTTTCCTTTCCTCAGTGAGAGACTCCATGGTTTCTTTGACTTGAACTTCATTCTGGATGAGGCAACTATGTCGTCCAGCCTCTCCAGCACATGAGGTGTTTCGTCTTCTCTGGATAAAATCACTGTAGTGTCATCCATGAAGGCCTTGAGAGGGGGCATCTTGTATCCATCGCCAAGGTCTGTTCGTCTTGCGTTGCTTGTTGCTGCTTTCAAGATGACTTCTACTGCCAACACGAACAGTATTGGGGAAATTGCACAGCCCATTGCAATGCCCACTTCCAAGTTGATCCAATCTGTTGTGTACTGCTTGGTCGAGAACCGCATTGAGCAGCCATTGAAGTACTTCTTGAGCATGTCGCACATGTTCTTTGGCACATGGTGCGTCTCAAGAGCCAACTGTATCGTCTCATGGGGTACAGATCCATATGCGTTTGCCACACTACGTCCAGGTCTCTTTTTTCTGTTTTTGCTCTTTGGTTTGCGTCCAGATCATTGCGGCGTGTTCTACACAGCCAGCCATGCCTGAGATGCCACCTGTCTGGACTGACACATCCAAGTACTTGTTTTCCATGAGGTACTTGGTCAGCCTTGCTGCCATGACAGAGAAGAATTCAATGATATGAAAAATGATATAAAATTACCACACAGTCCAATTAAAGTTAACGGCAACGAACTTCCAAATAATCCAGAAAAGGCTGAATCATTTGTAGATATGTTTGTTGTATGGTACACAGTCTATAAGAAAAACATCAAACTTTTCGAGAATATGAGACAACAAAGAACACATATGTAAAGATCCTTGGAGTGAATGCTCCTCTTACTTTGCAAGAGCTTAAAGAGAGTATTTCTTCTCTTGGTACCAAGAAAACTTCAGTTCGTATGGACGCGTTTTTTTTTCTGACGGTTTATTGAAACATTTGCCTGAGAACTGGATAAAGCTGTTGCTCGATTTACTTGAAAAATGTTAGGTCCAGGGCATCATTCCACGAATATGAAACATTTTATTGTTGTTCCAATATCAAAACAGGGAAAGTCGAAGATGATGAAAATGTTTACAGACAATTTGCCCTAGACTCTCACACTGTAAAACTAATGGAAAAACTCAGATTTATACACAGCTGTGACAAAAATGGACTTATTCTAATAAATCAAGCAGGATTTAGAAATGACAGATCAGCTGTTGACCATTTGGTTGAACTCACTACACAAATAAAACATCAGAAAGAATATATTAAACACTTTTTCGACATAAAAATGCATACGATCGTGTGTGGCATGACAGATTGCTATATACACTTAAGTCTATCGGATTGTCGGGAAATATGAATTAATTATTTGTTTAGAATTTCCAGTCAGAGAGAAACAGCACAGGTTAAAGTTGGAAATACTCCACATTAAGATTTCCATGAACGGTCGTCTTACAGGGTTTGGTCATTGCTCCTCATTTATTTAACATTATGCTTTATGATTTACCTAAATGTTATCAAGCAATGCTGACCTTGTTCAGTATGTTGATGACATCTGCATGTGGATGAAAGTAAACATGAAAAAGACAAGTCTAAAAGAGAGCTTAATTTCTATAGAAAAAATATATCGATTTGAACGTGATAAGCTCAGCAACTGCCTTACTGCGAATGGGTTATCTGTATCCATTCAGAAGGCTAATGTTATTATTTTTAATAATGGGGTGGATCCACCCATACTGCCAACGTTACGAATAAATGCGAAGTTCTAAAACACAAACATGTAAAATTTGGGGACATATTCCACACATCAAAACTGACGTGGAATGATCATATTGAATATCTATTTGCGAATACCAGGAAAGGTTTCACTTCTTAAAAAGCAAGAAGCAAACAACATTGGAGTCAAGATGTTAAAGTATTAAAACAACTTTCACTTTGTCTTGTACGTTCCAAGCTGACGTATGGCCAAGAGGTGCTTTTGGTGTTCCAGAATATTTATTTTTTAAATGCAAACTTCAGATTGTAGCTTTCAGACTTGCCCTGGATGTATCCTTTCCTGCATAAACTATGGGTACATATATGTAAGTAGGCATTTTACCTTTGATGAGTATCGACATCTTGCTCCTGCAAAGTATATTGCATGTAGCTCTGTAAACAATCATGATGTTGAATGTGTCAAAACTTGTTACATTATTCCTAGACCATTCAACAATGTCAGAAAATACATAAAGTTAAACATTTATTACTGAGCGCACTGTAATTCACAAATACCATAACAACCCTTACTCTCTACAGAACAACAGGCTAATAAATCACAAGAATTACAGAGGAAGCCAGCCACAAGATAACTAAATTTCTTCGTTACAGTTTGGATTCACACTCTTCTATATCCCCCACACACTCATCAAGTATCGCTAATTAATCAAGTTATCCGCGGTGCAGAGAATTGCTTACCAAAGAAGAGCAGCCACAATACTGTTCACACTATGGAGAAGCAGAGAACGTCATCTTTCCAGCTGCTGTCCATACACATCAACTTTACTGCTCACCATCCAGTGCAACAATCAGCACCAGCGCTCCTGCTATCATGTATGGAAAATCAGTGCATGATGCTCATCATTAAAACAACAGACTGCATCGGTACTCCAGCTTCAAGGACAGAAAGCCTGACCGTACTACTCACTATCCAGACCAGTGGCCTGCATCAATGCTTCAGTTGTCATGGACTCAAAGTCAAACCTACTGTCTATTCTTCTCAGAACAACAGCCTACATAAATGCTCTCGCTGTCATGGATGGAAACTCAAACCATACTGCTCACCATCCAGAACAACAGCCAGTGTCAATATCCTGTGTAAGTTCAAAGGACAGAAGAGAGGAAATTCTCTGGATATACGTGTAATTGAAAGATTATCAGCGGAAGACCACCTCCACCCTGACTCACCAGCTTTATAAATCAGTGGGTTTTGTAAAAGATCAATCCGCTGCCACAAATCACAGTGCAATGTGAGGTGGTGTGCAAACAACCAAGGCCTCAGTTTTAGCAACCCTGTGGGAAAATTACCGTGCTTCTAATAAATCTATGGGTACAAAAATGTTACTTCCTTTGTAAAACATTACCTATTCCCTGTCTTCTACTACATTCGTGAAAGACTGACAGGGTTGAAAAACGAACAACACAACTTCAACTTTCCAACCGTGCATCAGGCCCTCATCCCAAGTCATGTCCCAAAGACGAGACCAACCAGCCATGTTCTCTACCCATGATAGCTTTGACAGAGCGCAAATCGAAAACGAGCTGAAGTCTTCAAATCTACACTTATTAGCCAAGAAGAGTATAACAAATTCTAACATGCAAACACGACGCAATGATTTCAGCCTGACAAAGTTCTGGATCTATTCTTGGGGCATTGGATCAACGTTCCTCCTAAGTAAATGTGCATCTAGATCGAATTTACATTTACATCTCAAACGAAAGGAAAAAAATCATTCAGACCACTGTCTTTTCCCAAACGCAGAGACAATGAAAGATGATGATTTGATTTTGTCCACGAATAAAAACCAAATAATTACCATAAGGAGGAAATGTAACAAGTTGCATAAGCCTATGGCTAAAATGATGGATAACTGAAAATACATAATAAAAAGCAAAAATATTTGTAATATGCTGAAAGAAATGTATTGAAAAAAGAAGTGCAGTATCTTCTAAATTGAAAAAAAAAAGAAAATAAAGAAAAACAGACTCAGAGGAATACTGGAAAACTGTACAGAAAAAAAACTGACCAGAAATGCCAAGCAGTTTTGAATGATATATTTTATCGTGTATAATCCGAGCATACTGTTGATGATGATGCAAAACTAGCATTTGAAAATAAGATAAATCTGTAATACAATATCTATTTCCTGAAAGCAACAATTTCAACTCATTTCACCGATTTTAACCCTAATGATGTATCTGGTTACATGTTACCTAGAGAGGTCTTTGTAACATCCATTATTGCTTGCGAAAGACGTACGATTTTTCCAAATCAGATTCGTTTTTCTTTTTTGCAAAAAAATAATGAAATTTTAGCACGGTCAGGTTTGTTCTGCCGTAACGAAAGATTAGGGTGTATCTTAAAACAGTGAAGAAGGTACGTGTTAAACCGTCGTGAAATTTCTCACAGCATTCATAAATCATTTAGTTGACAAAGTCGTACTCTGGGTATGTTACAATATCGGACCTTAAGCTAATCGATTCAATGTTCTAAAATGGAAAAAGGGCAATATACGCTTGTACATTTACTAGTAATTATCCGGTAAAATTTAAGACACATAGGAAACAGTACTTAGTGCTAGGCATTTTATCAGCGTTATTTAAATTCATTAGTGAAATGAAAACCAGGAAGAAAGCACTCCACTTTTCGCACACACTTCTAAAGAACATTTACCCAATTTACCATGTACTATTTGTTGGGGTTGACTCACTTAATTAAAAAAATCATTGTATAGAAATGGAGCTTGAGTTTACTCGCCACATTCATCATATTAAGTGCACACACTTGACATTCCTGTAGGCTCACCATACTTCATGACCACACAATAGCGTAGCCACAATCATTCTGCATAATAATTCTATTTGAGTAGCCAGTGGTAATATAAACTGCCTCCATTTTTACAAGTACATAGTAGCTGGAACAGCTAATTACACATGTGTTTCTATGCAAAGAATTTGTAATTATAATTAAAGTAAATACCAAAAACTAAGATCTGGAAACAGCTCCCACGTTTTGTCTGTCATAGGCAAATGTAGGTAGGTTCCTAATTTTGTTTCCTGAAGAACTAACGGTTATGGATTTGTTAACGTGAATTTTAAGTTTCTATGAAAGAGGATATTGCGACACGGCATCCAGTGCTATCTGTAGGTCTTCAGCGCTAGGTCTGGAGATAACAGCATCAGGGTACTGTTTCTATTAAATGCTGATGCTACCATTTTGTTACCATTGTCCAGTAACGGAATAAATGTGGTTTTAAAGTTGTTGTGTAAGTTTTGTCATGATTGGGGATTAAAAGTCAATAGTTCCAAAACCAAGCATTTCTTCTCTGGGCAGCCAAATCCAAAGGATATGTTGCAATTTGGTTAGGAGGTTCTTGACATTCTTAGTTCATCTTTGTATATTGGAGTAGTTTTCGATCAGATTGGAAAATACTTTTAAAGAAAAAAAAAACGTGTTTGTGATTCAGCACAAAAGGCGATTTTTGCTTTGTTACCAACAGTTAAGAATCACAACTTTTCATCAAGGTAGTTTTGAATCTTTTTCGAGTAACCTTAAACCCGATTCAACTATATAGCTGTGAGATCTAAGAATATGTGAACGTAACTATATCAGACAGTTGCATATTTTTCTACTTATGTTTGTCCATATTAAAGAAAAGATATCACAATGCCCATGATTTATAAAGAAACTGGCTTTTATCTAATTTTTTAACTGAATGAAGAATTATTCACTTTTGGTCTACAATCGTATTACCAATATCTAAAGATAAATGCTCTGCTGAATGTATAAATTTCTGCATAGTTTACATATTACGAGCATGTGGCATTCCCCTTGGATTGAAATTGTCAAGTAGATACTAACATAAAGTGGGGTATAGCTGCATTAGTAAATAACAGTCTCATATTCATGCCGAAGTGTTTTGTACGAGTATTGAGGATACACATGTTATGTTATTTATCATTAGTTGATAATTCTGTGACCACTAAACATAAATTTGCTATTCCCAGTACAAAACAGGACAAAGCGAACTAACAGTGAACTTTCTGATGATCACAGTCCACCTGGTTTAACGTTATCAGAAAACGCCAATAGCTGGAGTCTTTAAGTAGGAATGAGTAGTCTAACAGTAAATTAATTTGTCAACTCACCATACCATTCATTATGCTCTCTCTCTCTCTCTCTCTCTCTCTCTCTCTCTCTCTCTCTCTCTCTCTCTCTCTCTCTATCTATCTATCTATCTATCTATCTCTCACATATCTCTCACATACACACACACACACACACACACACACACACACACACACACACACACACACATACATATATATATATATATATATATATATATATATATATATATATATATATATATATATAGGCACGCACGCACGCACGCACGCTCGCACGCACGCTAAAAAAAATGATAATGTTGAAAATTACTAAAGTCTAAAACCATCGAAACGATAAAAAAGATTTTAAATATAACAACTAACTAAAATAAATAACTAACGCACGCACGCACGCGCGCGCGCGCGCACACACACACACTCTCTCTCTCTCTCTCTCTCTCTCTCTCTCTCTCTCTCTCTCTCTCTCTCACACACACACACACACACACACACACACACACACACACACACACACACATACACAGAAACGCGCACGCGCGCACACACACACACACACACACACACACACACACACACACACACACACACACACACACACACATGCACGCACGCACGCACGCACACACGCACGCACGCACGCACGCACGCACGCACACACACACACACACACACACACACACACACACACACACACACACACACACACACACACACACACACACACACACACACACACACACACACACACCATAATCTTCTTCCTTTGAACCGTAAATCAAAAACGTTCCTCTTTTCCTGTTTGGTTAGGCTTTTGTTTTGTTTTGTTTTGTTTTGATGTCATAAATAAACACAATGTCATTCAAATGATTGATTTTTTTCTCCTTTCCGGTAGTTTGAAAAATACGTGTTTGACAGCTTTAGTACGACCTTTTCTTTTATTCTAACTGTGTGGGCGAGTGAGCGGGTGTGTATCTCTATGTGTCTCTCTCTCTCTCTCTCTCTCTCTCTCTCTCTCTCTCTCTCTCTCTCTCTCTCTCTCTCTCTCTCTCTCTCTCTCATCCTTTTCTCCCTCCCTGCCTCCCAACCTCCATTCTTGTGAATATATATTGTATTATTCCTTCTGAACTGTTATATATGTATTGCCGCATATGTGTTATGTAATTCTGTGCGATGTTCTCTGTCATATATTTGCAGACATCTTTTCTTTGTTGCGGACCGAATGAAAAAAGAGCCACTGACCAGCCGCCGTGGCGAAGTGGTTAGCGTCGCGGACTCCCGGCTGGGAGGTCGTGGGTTCGAATCCCATCAGTCATGTGGTTTTTTCTGCCCCCACCGGCTCCTACCCAGAGTTGAGTTTGTTGCGGACTCATTGGGAAGACTGGGACCACACAGTCGAGTTTCATCCACTTAATGGATACGTTTCTGAGAGTGTTGCTCAAATTTCCTGACCAACATGCAGGTGCCTGTATCTCTCGGGCCTGGCTGACGCTGGGATATATTATGAAAAGAAGCGTAGAGTACAGCCCTGTCATGTAGTCTCAGACCGAATTGGAAAACCCGTAGCATCTTAATCATCCTCATTCTCATCGATCAGCATAAAAAAAAAATGTCTCAAATTCTGTGGCCCTTCATGCCCTGCTCTCATGGTGACCTCAAATTCGATGTCCTCTCCACGTCTGTGGCCTTGGTTTGGTTCCGTCGGGGTCACCGGTATCGGCGAGTCCATGGGACTGTCGTTGGACGGACGTGGTGGCGCCCTCCGGAGGGATAGCTCACTCACGCCGGCTCCGCGACTAAACAATTATTGTCGTCAGTATGGGGCTTAGTAGGTGGTGTCCTGCATATGTTAGATCAGAAACAAGCGCCACTGAACACCACCGAAGTGACTCGGTAGCAGTGCAGTGTCTCCTCCGGTGGGTTGCCTCTTGACGACTTGACATTGACTGCTCCCTGTGGATTGCCGGTGCCGGGGCCACGGCGGTGCCGACCAGACTGTGGCTGTGGACGGGGTGTTGGAATGAGCGGCGTGGGTGCACTGCCTCTGAGGAAGTGCAGAAGTTGGGACAGAAAAAAAAAAAAGAAAAGAAAAAGAGCCACTGACTTTGTGCTTATTCCTTTCCCTCAAAAAATAACATTTCGTTCTCTCTCTCTCTCTCTCTCTCTCTCTCTCTCTCTCTCTCTCTCTCTCTCTCTCTCTCACACACACACACACACACACACACACACACACACACACACACACACACACACACACACACAAACACACGCACGCACGCACACACACACATGCGCACGCGCACACGCACACGCACACACACACACACACACACACACACACACACACACGCACACGCATAACGGCAACTAGATCCAGTGCCAACATTTTAATAAATGGTAAACTAAATAAGGATTTAGAACTGAATATCTTACCTCATGCAAACTCATAAACAGTATCTGATATATCTTCAACTTTGAAATTCAAACCATCGTTTCCATATTTTTGGTTTCTCTAAACCTCGGTGATCAACGTTAGTCTTACACAAGTTAGTAATAATTCCAGGGTAGAATTTCAAAAGGAAAAATGGTACATTAACATTAGAAACAGATTTGTAAGATCTGTATATCATTCACGTGGTATGAACAGATCCATGACTTTGATCAACATATACTCTGACAGTAATCCGTTAAAAAGGACTCAACCACTGATGGTTGGGTTTTTATACCAAAGCTCTAATTAATGTGTTTAGTGATCTGATCGTTTTGAATCCATTATGAAGGATGTCTCGGTTTATTCCACAGATGTTAGTTTGTTCGATGATTTTGACATGGTTAGTTTAAATCCAACAATAGATGGGAGTGATTTATTTTTAGTTTTACCATTTTCAACACGTTTAATGAACATTCCATCCTACTCAAAGAGGATTCAGAGAAAATGCATTCAGCCACACATTACTTACCTGTCGGATGCACTCAAATATCAATAATCTTCCAGGAAAAAAAAAAATTCTGTTTTTTTTTCTACTAAGCTTTTTTTTTTGTGCTATTGCTCATGTTTTTCGCTTAACAAAACTTTGTATGACTTATCACCAGAATTTGTTCTACTTCTTAATTTTTCCTATCAGAAGACAAAAGACAAATTTTCAAAAGTTGGTAACATCAGCTATCATACCTATGTCTCCCCAAGGATTCAGTCTCAGGGTTAATATTATTCACAATTTATATAGACAGTTCCCCCCTCCATGTCTCGCCATCTTGTGAACTTTTGGCTGATTGCACTACTCTCCATAATACAAGTAAAATTGGGCTTAGTTGTGCTTTACAGAGTGATGTTGACAGTCAACTGTCAATTTTCTATGTGTCTAGAAAGTGATAGTGATTGTTTATTGTTAACTTGCTGGTTGAATGGAACTTGTTGACTGGCACTTTGTCAAGAAAAATCAAAATGAAGTTTGTGAAAACAAGTTTTTAAAAAAAAAGTAAAAATATCAAAGGTATTCTTTGAAAAAATCTGACAGTCAATAATGAAAATTTTAGACGAGACTGGTTTTCATGAATTACTTGGTCTCGTCATTGACAATAAATTTTCTTGGTGAAATCAGTATCTAAGTTCGTCTGAAAATTATCTAGAACATATTTTCAACTCACTGGATAAAATATCTTTATCAACATACTTGGTAACTACTTATCCATGGTTATGTTCAAAGTGATATAAACGAAAACTGTTAGAATGCATAAACAAACCATATCGTGTGTTTTCTTATACAGAGAAAAGTGTCAGTTTGTGGGAAATTACATAGAGGTTAGTCAAGGTAGCTTCTTTCACCATTGTTGTTTGCAGTATTTCCACGATCTTGAAAGCAGTTTGATAAAGCTTTCTTATAACATTCTAAATGTTGATTGCGTGTGTGCATATGAATAATTAAATCAGACTACTGCTGATGATCCCATGTTGTGATCATTGCCCGATAAAGAACTAAACAGAAAAGTAAAAACAGAATTACCGTGATAAGTTAGTGGTAAGATGCATAGTCAAGGTGTAAATGTGAGTCGCGTTTGCAGAAAACGAAGAGTTTGTGTAGTCCATCTTTGAGGGAGATGAAGATATCTTGAAAGTTGAATAGCCTGGAAATAGTATCTGTAAGTTTGATAGATGGGTGGAGTGTCTGACAAATTTGAGGAAAAACATACTGCGCGCGCGCGCGCACGCACGTACGCACACACACACAGAAGACACACACACACACACACACACACACACACACACACACACACACACACACACACACACACACACACGCGCGCACACAGATATAGAAATCCAGCATACACATTTACGTCACCTCACTTGCACACAGTCACAAGTTCACATAACATTATATTTGCAGTAAAAAAAAAAAGAAGAAGAAGAAGAAAGAACAGAGAAGCTGAGAGATTAAATGTCTATGGTCTCAAGTCATCTGTTGTTGATTCTGCCAATGGAAGGTCTCAATATAAGAACCCCATTTTCCAAAGGTCACCATCTTTTATCTTGATACAAGTCTCGGTATGCAGCACTTCTCTCGATCTTCAGTTCTGTAGGGTGGATTGTGGTATGGTGGCTTCGACCTTGTCTGTTGAGTGACTCTTTAGGGTTTTAATGATATCTGGTAACCTGGTTGTAATCCACTTGTTCAGACCCGAAATTGCCTTCTTAGATTGCTTTGCCAGTTTGCTTTGGTGTTTGGGTTTTTTTTTTCGTGAGGAGAGAGAGAGAGAGAGAGAGAGAGAGAGAGAGAGAGAGAGAGAGAGACAGAGACAGACAGACAGACAGACAGACAGAGAGAGAGAGAGAGAGAGAGAGAGAGAGAGAGAGAATGACTTGTATCTGTGACAAGAGATTCACAAATGCCTTGCTAGATCTTGATATAATGTGAAGTGGAACAATGCAGTTTCAACGAAACAACGTTTTCATTTCTGATGTGATAATCACCACAAAATAGTATTGTTACATTTTTTAAAAATGTAATCCACCTCAGAAATAACAATTGTTATATTATTCGAGAATTATACCACCACCACCACCACCCACCCCCCCCCCCCCCCCCCCCCCCCCTCCCAAAAAAAAAAATGTAACACACTGCATTTTTCATGGAAGATGCTACAAAGTGTTTATCATGTGGGCAGCAAAATAACAAGAGATGCATTTGCCGTGCATTTGAGAGCTTCTACAGTGTTCGTAAAGGTGAGAATGATAATCTATTACTCATCTACAGCAAACAATTTGAGTGTCTGTTGCTATCAATCAATTGTTTGTTTTAACTGTTAAAGCAGTTTTGATGAAATAGACCTATATGATAATTTGTTATACATTTCACACATCTCAATGTCACATGATGCACGAACGTTTTAATAATGTTAAGAAACTTTTCGCCTAGACTGTTGCATTGTTCTATTTCACATCGTACCAAACCTGTCTAGCATCAGTATGGAGACTGGTTTTAATTAACACACCTAGGGCAGAATGAAGAAACACTGCTCCTTCAAATGGATCAGCGCACAGACATCAAGAGAACACAATATATATGCAGACAGGGGCTTTCTCAACATGACACTCAAAGTCACTCAAGATTTATCAATATTTGGAGAGGAAAAAAAACAAGTCATCTTGACAAAGCAATAGTGTGTCCATATTAGTCAAACTGTACTTGTTTAGTGTTGATGATTCACATAATGTTGACATTAACAAGCAGACAAACTGCCTGATGTCAATATTTGTGAAAATGGCCCTCTGGTGTTGACATTAGGCAGTTTGCATGGTTTTATTCTCTCTCTTTTGGTCATCAGTGTGTCAGTTTCTCGCTCACGCAACGTCAACAACTACCAGTCAGACAAAACAAAAAAGTTACCCCTTTTACTTAACAATTAAACGTTTTACACTGTTTACATATAGATTCTTTCGACTTTGTTTCATAGAAAAATTATACAGACATATTTCTAATTAAACACTTTTCACATCTGTTCTCGGTCTCGAAATGAGTTTTTTTTTCTCTTTCCAAGTCAGCACCCACAGTGTGCCGCACAAAAATAATGTGACAAAGTCTCCTGGCCCTCACAGATCTATATAACAGTTTCTTTTCCGGTGTCCAGTCTCTGCAAACTCTCATTGACTTATGAAGATACGCAAACTGTACCTTTGCCCCTTTTCAACGAAAAGACTACACCTGTACTCTATCCTGGGGGAAAGCTCCTGCGAGAAACAGAAAAAAAATATTAATCATATTAGTTTTGTTTATCAAAAGTATATTCATCTTTATAATTTTTTTCTCTTTACTTTTTCTTCACCTTGGCTTACATGAGGTTTCGTCAATATGGACCAGCCATAGCCTTTAATTTATAATTACAGAAGACTCCCATATCTTAAAAAAATTGAGGCATGCGTGATTGCCGAGCCTTGTTGTATGTACAGCGCTGTCGACTGGTCTTTCCTTTCTAATTCAACTACCCATCCTACAGGTAACAAATCAATTACCCTGAGCTATCTGTTCACCACTTAGCATGCATGCATTCTGCGTGATTCACATGAACAGATGAATTTAGGCACGAGATTCTCAGATCCTTCTTTTTTTTAACAGCGTGCACATCTTTTCCGTCAACACCACCTGCACCCCCCCCCCTCCCATCTCCAAATAAATACACAAACCCACCAGGAACTTGGGCACAGTTCCTGACATAGTAAATCATTGATTGTTTGTATAAACTCCAAAGTTGGAGATTCTCCTGTCTATTTTATTTCCATACATGATGTTTGCCTCAAAAAGAAATCACTACTCCCGCTTTTAACCCCATTTATGTGAGTATTCAATCGTGCAAATTCGTGACAGAAGTTGATTTAGAATTCACCTGGAAAGGAAGGAATGGCGCAAGGTAAAAGAGATCAGATGCGGGGAAGGGAAGAGAAAGGGGGTAGGTGAGTAGGGGAGAGAGGGAGCAGGACAGGGAAGGATTCATCTGTGCAAATAATACCAAATCTGTATTAACATAACTTTACAGTTTAGTACACTGTTTATTCATCTGTCTATATAACGCAGAATGTGTAGTAAGGATGACACCAATATATTCTAATCTACTAAATTCAAGGAATCCTTTTCAATGGCAAATTTTGCTTTGTTCTGGAGAAAAAACTACCCCAAATAAATCACTCTGGGTTTATTCAATGGTGGTTAAGCATAAATGATTCAGTTCTTTCACTGTCTGTATTTCTGGACCAAACACGTCAAGCTAGTTCATTCTGTGGCATTCTCAAACGCCAGACCATTTTTCATCTGATATGAAGTGGATAGGAACTCCACTATATGAAATTCTTGGTTTGGGTAACTCATAGACAAAAGCACATGTCGTTGATTTTTCACTAGTCTTGCAAATGCGCATTAGAATAAGTCCCAAAATCTAATGTATGCTACTACAACAGAAAATTACCACATTGTTCGATTGCATTTTCTTGTTTCTCTCTGACTGATCATAGGTGGAACGATTAAGGACAACTCCATCATCGCCACCTTAGTAACCAGGGCCATATGTCCAGGTATCGATCACTTCACTGGTCAGCACAGAACAAATATCACCGTCCTGCATGTTAATGCTACATCCTGTGTGAACTCCTTACCCACGTTCTCAAAACATTCAGGTGTGTCGTACGGCATTTGTGACGATTCCACTACTTACTGTAAAATGCACGTGAAGTTTTCACTAAGATTTCATGTTGACGTGCGTCTTCAACGCCTTGCATACTGGTGTAATGGGAGGCCTTGGGAAACAAGAGTCGACAATAGGAGAGTGAAATGCGGTTATCATACTCTTGACGAAATATTTTTCCAATCTCCTGCGAACTTTGTTCATATGTTGCATTTTAACAATCCTTCAGTTGAAATTACTTGTGCTAAAGTTAAAGAAATCAATTTTATTATAAGAAATTTGACTAACTTTTCCGGATATGTGATTGAACCATACTTATCCAGAAGAGCGGTTTTTAGAGGTCAACTGAAGGTTGCACTTAAACACGCTATCATGATCAGCATTCAGCGAGCATACCTACCTAAATACTCGTATATCACTCAAACGCATCTAGTGTTGAAGTACCAAGAATCAAATACAACTCATACAAAAGTGCAACAAATTCACGTCAAATATTTCACATCAGCTAGCGTCTTTTGTACATCATGCCTTCAAATTCAGCATACTGTAGGAAGACGTAATCCTCTTGCTGTCCTGTATTTTTCTATTCTTCCTGAGAATGTTCTACCATATAAACTGTCAAATGGTTTGTTCAACTGTTCAGTGACTTATTATTCCGAGTTCCAGGATCATTTACATTGTAATCTACATTCAGAATGTGAAGGTGGCCATGACGAAACAGAACTCTGTCCATTCAGTAGTCCCGAGTGTAGAGGTCTGGTGGCTTCATATAACAAATGTTTCAAATTGATCACATTAGAAATTCCGACATCTGTTATCGCTGGTTCTTATCAGTGCAGAAGCGTGGATGGAGAACTGGCTTCGATTAAAACAAGGGGACAACAAGAAGACTCCTTGCATATGTTCAGAAATTTTGAAAGCTTTTCTTTGGGTTTCGGTTTTTCTTCAGGCTGGGACAATGTACTTCATGTACAGTAAATTCCAAAATGGTATGACAACACATTAATTTATAGTCGTAATCCTTTCAGTTTCAGGTATTTTCCTTTTCGAGCTATAAAGGTTCTGACACTTTGGCCAGTTACTGACTGGCAGTTTTTCAGGAAAAACACACCCATCTCTGTCGTATTTCTATGTGAAACGGTGCCGGCATCTTTCAGAAAATTTGCTTTCAACAATGGATTAGTTCAATTGCATTCATCAAAATCCACCTTCAGAAATGCAATGCAGTCTCTATGTGTTTTGTTCAAATAAACAAATTTCTCACCTGTTTTTGTTTTCAAATCTTAAAAGAAACTGTGGAAAAGCCATATTCTCACGTTTATTCACGAACGTGAGTCACTTGCAAAATTGTCCCAGTACTCTTCAAAGCACGACTATTGCAGACAAGCATACCATGTTTCCATGTGGTGGTGACATTGCAACCATTAGTTATACTTTCGTGTGTGACTTCAGACAGAGGACTGTTTAGATAACAGTGACGAGTCATTCTGTCAGCATTCTCCATGTTATGGTTTCCTGTGCTCAAACGCTCAGTGTGTCTTGCACAGCCAGTGGTGTAATCACTATTCAGACTGCCTGGACGATTCTGATGAAGTCAGATGTGCAAGAACTGACGACGACAAAAGATCTTATGATTGGGTTACATTCAGAGTGGGAAGATATCACATCAGTTTAGATGGTTCTGGTTATTTTACTCAGCAGGCGATAAAATCTGAGGAAACGTGTCCTAATACACATTACAGCTGCAAAGCCAAATGGCTGTATTGTCTTCCTGTTTATACTCGATGCAACGGATATAATGACTGCGTTTTTGGTGAGGATGATGAAAAACTGTGAGAGAGTATCCTGCCCTTATTACTATCGATGTAGAGAATCTAAAGTCTGTGTACATGAAGAACATTTGTGTGATGGCTGGGTCAGTGCCCACAGCAGGATGATGAACTCATGTGTGGCACCATCTGTCCCATAGGTTGTCTGTGTCAAGGTTATTCTTACTGGTGCAGTGATCCCTTTCCAGTGAACCACTTCCCTAGAATACGCTTCATGAACGCCACAAGGTCAGGAATGTCTCTAACTGACTTCATGACAAACGTGTACCTCATATCCCTGAGTCTGTCTTATTGTGCCCTAAGTAATATTTCTAGTGTGGAGCTCGGCAATTTGCAGTTTTTGGATCTTACCAACAATTATTTAAGAACTCTGGACATGGATGTTTTTGTTGGACTACTTAATTTAAGACTTTATCCTTGAATAATAATCCACTGTGGAAAATATCAAATCGGATGTTAAAGCACTGTTATTATACACTTAGAAGACTAGACATATCATGGACATATCTAAGTGTTCTTACTAGCGAAATGTATCTCTATTTACCATGTTTAATATATCTCAATTTGTCGTCTTCTGATATTAAAACCATTGGATCTAAAGGCTTTAAAAAACATGCCTAATCTGATTGAACTGGACTTGAGGTGGAATCCAATTGGTCATTTTCCTCTAGATCTGTTTTCCAGATCATCTTCTTTAAAAGATATGCTTGCATCAGACTACAGGTTATGCTGTGACAATGTATTTCCGGAACAAACACGTAAGCTAAACTGTTTAGCACCTTCTACAGTATTGCCATCATGTAGAACATTGATTCCATCAGAACTATATTCAGTTTTCTTTTGGGTGGTCAGTATAGTTGCTGCCGCAGGGAATGTGATTTGTTTCATGATTTCTGCTAGATTTAAGAAACTGCTCGGAAGTAAGTTCTAAGTATTCTTGCCCATTTGCACTTTGCTGATATCTGTATGGGAACTAATGTTGGTATCGTCATAATTGCAGATGATACATTTCATGAACAGTACATCCAGGTTGAAAGGGTATGGACCAGAAGTGTAATTTGTCAGATGAGGGTTCCTTTTCTATCTATCGAATGAAATATCAATCTTGATCATCTGTTTTGTTACTTTGGATCATATCCTCATCTTATATATTCCTAAGTTGTCTTTGATATCCAACAAAATTTCGATAAATTTAACAATTGCAATAAATTTGGTTTGCTGGAATATTCCTGTCTGCAATACCGTTCTTGCCTGGACTTTTACATTTTGGACTTTCTGGGCCAGTCTGGACTGTGTCGTCTGGCACTGTTTCAGGGGTACCAGTCTGACCAGAAATTCAGGTGGTTCAACGTTACAGTAGCAGTCAATTTTACTGTGTGTCTGATGGTTGCAGGTGGTCAGCTGGTCATCTACCAACGAACGCCAACATACAGAATTGAACTAGACTCGAAAGACAGGTCAGTTTACAGTGCAGTCCACCTGATGAGAAAAGTGGCTGTCATGGAAACCCTTCGTTGGTTTTCATTTGGTCTGGTGACCATGATGATTGCTGAAGGCATGCCGGCGCTAGTCAAGATTTACGGTACCATGGTGGTGTTCATGCTGCCACTCAACTCGGCCCTCAACCCTTTGTTACTTATATGGACTGTAGTAGTACAGCAACGAGGGAAAAACCAGGAAGAAAAGTTATTAAAGATGCTCAGAATGAAACTTGACATTCCCACACACAAAAAAAAAAAAATAATAAATAAATACATAAATGAATAAATAGATAAAAAATGAATGAATAAATAAATAAACGGAGAAAGAAATGTATCTGCATTCTAAAATGTATTTTTTATCGGTCATTTAACGACTATAATGATAAATGAACTAACTGAATGAATGAAGGATATTAAGTTTCAGTTTCATCAAGGAGGCGTCACTGCCTGCAGACTAGTCCATATATGCTACACCACCTCCCCTGAGTTTTGAGACTACACTACGCATGATTTGAAGCTGATGGATAAATGAATTAATAACAAAGATGAGACAATTGAAGAAGAGGGTCTCGTGGCTACGACTCAGCGGATGTCTGACCTAGGCATTAGCCCCAACGCGCTGGTCAGACCTTAAGTGCCTACCTTGGCCAACTCTCAATTCTCTTATTTATTCTTTTACATACTCAATCATTGATGTAGCTACATTCCTACTAAGACATAGATTTCATAGAAATAGTGAGCATTCCAGCCCCACTGATGCAAGTTCAAACTGTGACATTTCCACTACTAACAATACCTTACTTATAAAATCCGGGGACATTCATCCTAATCTGGTCCCAACGGACAAGGAGAACTCAGAGTGGTACACGTTAATGCGCGTAGTCTGAAAAAGAAAATTGACCTTTTTGAAGCAGAATCCCACCAGTTCGATATTATTACCGTGTCCAAAACATGGCTGTCACACTCTGTCACTGATGCATTAATATGTTTAATATTTTGTCATCCTCCTGTTAGATTAGATCAACAGTTTAACGGTAATGGTGGTGTTGCCACATATGTCAGAGAGGACCTTTATTGTAAACCACGCCCAGACTTACAAGTCGGTTTCTAGAAGCTGTATGGGTAGAAACTAAAATGAATCAAGAGAGCTTACTAGTTGGGTCATTCTACCGTTACCCTCATGATCATGTTGACTACTGGAATCTAATACAAGAGAGCATAGGAAACGTAGACGTTTATCATACTTGGAGATTTCAATGATAATGCACTTCCCCACCCTTCCAGTCATATGAGAAATATACTGAATGCTTATCAGCTTAAGCAGCTTACAATTTCTCCTACAAGAATAACAATTGATACTGCAATTTGCCTAGATTTAGTTATTACTCAGAGCCCTGACATGATTAAAGCAGTCGAAATCTCGCCTCCATTCTGTAGTGACCACAATGTCCCATGTGCTGTACTTTAACATTTAATTTACAAGCAAGCCCATTCCCAAGAACGATATTAAATTACGACAAATTAGACCAAGACAAATTTTGTGAACTTTAAGGGAATGAAGAGATTGGAATGAAATGCTGACTAATTACTCCATAGATGAAGCAAGTAGCATTTTCACGGATAAGTTTATGACCCTAGCAAAAAACATGTATGCCATTTACATTAGTTACTATTCGCCCAAGGGGATGCCCCATGGTTCATCAATGAACTGAAAACAGTTGATATAAAAAGAGGAACAAACTTCATAAAAGGGCAAAGATTTCTAATCTACAAACAGACTGGGAAAAACTTTTGTGCACTACGAAATGGAGTCACTGGTAGAGTTTGGAAAAGGAAACTGCAGTATTATAACGAACTAAATTATATGGTTATCGACGCAATCAAATTTGGTCATAAGGAATGGTGAAAAATTGTCAGAGTTCATGAGTAAAAAGGATATTGATGCAGATAACATTCCACCAATAACCGTGAATGGTACGACATATTACTCAGATTTAGAAAAGGCTAACATATTTAATGATGTCTTTGTCAGCTAGTGTGAAGTAGAAGACGACGGAAGTCCCTTGCCTGACATAACCCGAATGTCATGTCTCAACTTATTGAAATAGTGTTGACTGTTCCTGAGGTTAAAAAAATCATAAAAGATCTCAACTCAAGAAAAGCCACTGGCCCTGACTCCATTCATAACAAACTATTAATTGCATCAGTTGATATTATATCTTCACCTTTAACAATATTCTTTAATCGTTGTTTAACAGAAGGAAGATTTCCAAAGCCCTGGAAAATTGATAATGTATCGCCAGTTCATAAAAAGGTAAAAAAAAAAGATGAGTGTACGAACTATCGGCCAATATCTCTTTTAAGTTGTGTAGGAAAACTATTTGAAAGATGTGTGCATGGAAGAATCTACAACTTCCTGATTTCCAGTAACCTTGTAGCAAGTGCTCGGTCTGGATTTATTCAGGGAGATTCTACAATCTACCAACTGCTCAGTATTTATGATGCTCTGGTGACAAATTACAACAAAAGTATTCCTGTCCAGTCCATATTTTTTGACATTTCTAAAGCTTGTGATCGTGTATGGCACTGAGGTCTTTTGTTTAAGCTTAAAGCCCTTGGGATACAGGGTAATTTGTTGAACTGGATCAGTGACTACCTTTCAGATCGTTACCAGTCAGTAGTAATCAGAGGAGAAAAATCTACTCAGCTAAGCGTTCCCCAAGGTGTGCCACAAGGATCTCTCCTTGGCCCTTCTATTTCTAGTATTTATAAATAACATTATTCAGAATATAGACTCAGATATCAAACTCTTTGCTGACGACACAAGCATGTCTCTGGCAATGGAAAACACAGCTACAAGAACGTTAGTCTTGCAGGCAGATTTAGGTGAAATTGACGCCTGGGCAAAAGCTTGGAAAGTTAGATTCAATGTCTAAAACAGAACTGTCAAATGTGTTTCGGGGAAATGCTGATAGCCATAATCTGACCTTTAGTAGTTCTATACTACAGCAACTTAGACAGCACAAACACCTTGGGATTATCTTGCAAGACAATTGTAAATGGGGTGAACACATAAACAACATTGCTACAAAAGCCAGAGTACTGATAAACTGTCTTAGTTCATTTACGTACAAGCTGAACAGAAAGGCTCTAGAGACAATGTACAACTCATTCATACTACCAATATTTGACTATGCTGACATAATCTGGGATGGATGCGCAGAGTACCAATTAAAAAAATTTAGAAGATCTACACATGGATGCTTTGCGCATCATCACAGGATCTGTCCGTGGAACCCGTCATGAAAAATTGTTAAAGGAGCCTGGATTCTGTACTTTAAAAGAACGCTGACGAAGACATAAATTGGTAACATACTACAAGATCCTCCAAGGCAGCTGTCCCACTTACATATCAAACTTGTTGCTCGTATCCTCAGTCAACCCCTACCCTAGAAGAAGGCCCTCAGAAAGAATAGTCCCCTGCCACAAATCCAGTATTATAAAAACTCTTTTTTTCCATCTACCACAACCATGTGGAACAATCTACCATTGCATATCTAACAGTACCAGTCTTTCAGCCAGCTAAAACGATAGCTTTCTACAAGTGATAATCCATTCCACCATATTACTATAATGGAAATAGGGAAGCACAAGTCAATCATTGTCGTATGCGTCTTAGTATGAGCATTTGAATTTTGACCTATATACCTGACACCTAACAAACAACCCTTCTTGCGCTTGCCGATATCCACAAGACACATCCAAAGACTTCCTACTTCACTGTCACTGTCCACTTTACAACCAGCACTGAGCAAATGCTATTTCAAACCTCCCACCAAATCAGATTTCTATCCAAAATCTCCTGCATGGAAACAATTTCTTTAATGTAGAAACAAATGCTTAGATATTTGAAATGGTTCAAAGCTTTATTCTTCTCACAAAGCGTTTTGAAAGCTAAACCAACAGCCTCAAGGTTTACAGTTTCCTAGGTATACTTATATTTCACCTCTTCAATTAACGATGCTTTCATCTATATCAACCTAGTTACGGATGTCAGAGGGGCTGGAGTGCTTACATCAATGTTCTGATTATGTCTTTATCCATGTGCAGGAATATGATATTTAATTTGATTACTGGACACTGTAGACGACCAGTGTTGAACACATTCTATCATGTGCCAGACTGCCTTAGGCAGCCACACCAAAACGGGCAATCCCTGTCACCATTTTCTCTTATTTCTGAATTTTTCTTGTTTCATTTTTAATTCTAAATGTCATTCTAGTTGGCTTTTCTTTAGTTTACAAGTATCGCAATATACTATACCGTTATTGTTACCTCTTTTGTCATGTTTAAATTTGTCTGTTATGCTAATATGTTGTATTATACATTTTAGCGAGGCCGCCATCAGTCACATGTTTATTCTGCAAGTCTCACTGCCAGACCTGCATATAAGAGTCCTCTTGTTGTCCTGGCAAATGTGCTTTGTGTTCAATGTGTATGTTTATAGTATGTTCATGGAAATAAAATTGTTTAAAGTAATTACCACGCTGGCATTCACACACACACACACACACACACACACACACACACACACACACACACACACACACACACACACACTCATTCACTCACTCTCTTCCACACACACTCACGCACCAACAATTGCACACTCATTATGTCCATTGACACTCTAATTAACATGCTGGTATCACCCCACTGATGACACACACCAGCGCACACACGTCTACAGTATACACTGGGGACCCTGAGAGATTCAAAGTCTTATCTCAGTTGACATGTGTTTCATCTTGTGTGTCTGTTAACGTTAGGCCCAGATGAGTTTGCCCCAATCTCTAGGAGTCTTCGCAGTGTTGGCCTTGAATTATTCCAATGTTTGTTTGGTGGGTGATGTTTCGTGCTCTTCCCTAAAGACTGGATGTGCAGCCACTTCCTCTCTTGATGTTGAGATCTGAAAGATGGTCTATGGTATTGTGGCTTTGCTCTTGTTTGCTTAAGTGATTCTTCAGATTTCTTATCACATCAGATCAGCCAATCAGTCCACATCCATATGAGTCTCTCTCCAGTGGAAGGCTGCACATCCAGTTTGTTCCAAGCAGGGCTTCCCATTCCACTTTTCACTTTCTGAAGTAGGTTTATAGTCAGTCAGTATCATGGCTTGTTGAGTTTGAAACTGGCTTATGGATGTAAGCCAGTGGAGTGCTTGTGTCACTGCTTCTACCTCCATTTTTAGACTTGAAGTTGTTAAACTGTTCGCACCATTGTCTTCCTGAATAGTTCGGCCATTTTGTTTCACTGTGTATTCTCAGCCTGACTTACTTTTTGGACAGAACCGTCAGTGTATATTAAAATATCATCTTTTGCGCAAAGGTCTTCTACCAACATCTGAATTTCTGCATTGGGTTTGCCTTCTGGCCATTCTCAACAATGTCTTCCAAGTTCTGGAGCAATGGCAGTTTGGTAGAGGTGCTTCTTCAAATGGTCTGGATATTTCTCCCATTCTTTGGTTTCTTTTACTTCTGCTTACTGGCACACAAGCTGTATACTGTCTTCTTCTGTTCCATCCATGATTTCCACGTCCTAGCCCGAGTGCCTTTGTTCCTTTGATGTGGGTTTGGGCATTTTTAAAGACTCTGAAATATGCCTTCACCTGTTCCAGCTTGTGTCTTGTTTGCATTGAAGGAAGGTCGAGCAGGTATCGCATACTTTGAACTGGTGCGTTCTTTGTGATTCCCAGGATCAGTCTCACTGCTTCATTTTGAATTCCTTCTGATTCTAGAAGGTTGCTGTGGACAGTGTTGTAAGCCCTAATCCATAATCTATCACACTGAGTACAAGTGCGTGATACAGTCGGTAGAGATGATGCTGTTCAGTGCCTTTAGCTGTCATTGTTTTCATGGTAGTAAAGCCTTTTTGGCATTTAAGAACAATATTCTCAACATGCTTTCTGAAGGTTAGCATTCTGTCAAAGCCTACACCTAACTAGCGTAGGTTGTTAGTTGATTCAATTGGTATTCCATTGAAGGAAACTGGTGAGGGTACTTGTCCTGATGTCTTGTTGTTGAGAGTGCAGACTAATGTCTGGGCTTTTGTAGGGTTGATGGACGATCCAATTTCTTGACACCACTGAGCAATGTTGTTCAATGTTGTTCTGAACTGCTTTCGTTCTTTCTTCAGCATTCTTTGATGTTTTGTAGTTCAGGCTGTCATCTGCAAATGCCATCACTTGAGCAATTCCGTTTCTGTTGAGGTCTGCTACGCCTTCTTGTCAACATTGTACAAAACAGGGCAAAGAGGAGAACCCTGAGGTAATCCCATAGAAAGTTTATTAGAGGCTCAGAAGTCCAATCTCCAAATCATAGGATGATGGTTCACTCTCTAACTGCTGCTGCTATCCATCGTGTAAGTGTCTTACTGACTCCATAGTCAAGGAGTAGTTCCATGAGAAGTGATAACTGGACTTTGTTGTATGCATCTTCCAGATCTATTGCAACAGCTAGTGTTTCTTCCTTTCTTTAGAATCCTTTGTACACTTCATAGGCAAAAGCAGCCGCTTTTTTCCCATGTACTTTTGCCTGTTCTGTAGCCTCCTTGATTTTTGTCGACTTTCAAGGTCTCTTGCGAGTGTTCTTGCTATGATTCGTTCCATGAGCTTTCCTGCTACATTTTGGATAATGAGTATGTGGTAGCCATTTAGCTGATGATGATCTTTTCCTGGCTTTGGTAAAGCTTTCAGGCAGCTGTGTGTCCAGTCTTCTGGGACATAGCCTCTATCAAAACTCTCCTGGTAGAATAAAGAGTTTGGCTCTCTCCTCTTCTGGGAGCTGTTTGATATCTGCATACCGTACTTTGTCTGGTCCTGGAGCACTATCCTTAGTGCATCTAGCTATTGCGTCATCCAGTTCAGATTCTGTGATTTTATCATCAATACCAGTCTGAGCTACGTGTTGGTTTAACTTGGTCAAATATTTCTTCCTTTCCTCCAGATTTCTTTGATCACTCTGTTCTATGAAACGTTTAAGTAGAGCCGGGGACCGGAATAACTCAGTTGGTAGAGCGCCTGACTCGTGATCCTGGAGTTGCGGGTTCGAATTTTGGTACAGGGGGATTTTTCCCTTGGAGTTAACATTAGTTCTGACTCCATACCCCACACAGTCCTTCGAATGAGGCTATAAACCGAGGTTCCGTGTGTGAACGCACGCACAACATCTTACACATACGTAAAATCCCATCACCAACTTCTGAAAGAGAAGGCCAGTTTGGCCGTTGGTATGGATGACACGTTACACACAGCATGCACTTCCCCCAAGATGGAGCATGGCTGCCTTAATGGCGGGATAAAAAAAGGTCGGTCATACACACAAAACTCCACTGCCTGTCTATACAGGCAGTGTCCGCAGGAGTATCAGCCTGCGTTCACAGAAAGAAAGAAAAGAAAGAAAAATAGAGCCGACCCTTTCTCTAAATTTGTCTTCAGTTTTGTGATCTCATCAGCGATTAAGATATCTGGGTTGCGTTTTGTTTTGTTTTTTCCTTCCAAGCGACTATAACAGTGTCAGAACTGAGTCAGTGTTGTGTCACACGTTTGTCCACAGAGGAATCTTTAGTTGAAGACAAGGGGCAATAACCCCTGACCGCCTATCGGTCGCAGGAGGGGGAAGGGATGGGACGGCTGCGGTTTGTTTAAACCGCACACTTCTGTTGACAGCTGCCAGTTTCATCGCGCTTACCTGCCACAAGCTTTCCTCCCTACGCGAAATGTGACACTAGCTGTCTGGCTGATGATGTGTGTGTTGAAAACAGGATGCTGTGTTTCTTCATTAATACTTTGCGCCAGAATGCAACGAACTGTGGTCGATTGATATCACTGTATTGTGAGGTCTCTCTAACTGACAGAACGATACCAAACATGAATGCGTCTTCTTTCATACGCATTGCTGACAAGCACCACAATGATTTGCCAACAAAAAACAATTGAAACAGACTAACGAACACGCACAAAGTGAAATGAAATCGCATCTCAGTGGAGAGCATACGCTCCTGAAGCTATCACGCTCAACCTCGTGCATATTGGACATGCATATAATTCCTTTTAAACTGACAGGAATTAGTTGCGGGACTCCTACCTGACAGCAGGTACTGGGCCTGAATAAACAGTGTCGGCCCTGGTCAGCATCACTGAGAACACTTCGGCGGTTTCCCTACCACGGCCTGGGCATGTTTTGCTTGTTTATTTGCGTGCTCTACGTGCTTGTGAAGCATGCCGAAACTGATTCTATCACAGCCACACCATGCTTTTAGTAAAGCAAGATTTTAGCATGCCACACATGCAGATGTCAGTTATAAACAATGAAATGCTTCTACCTGACGTTGTTCTTTCGCCCGTTCGAATCATTTGAAACTGATGTCACATATACACACACCAATGCAAAATGTTGTCTCATTTTCATCTTCATGGTGAGCCTACTCACGACTGGATGGAGAGAGAGAGACTCAGAGAGAGAGAGAGAGAGAGAGAGAGAGAGAGAGAGAGAGAGAGAGCATGCATGCACACACACACACACACACACACACACACACACACACACACACACACACACACACATTGACAGAAACCCACACACCAACAACAGCGGTATATAAACAGATGAATCACACACACACACACACACACGCACACGCACGCACGTACGCACACACACACACACACACACACACACACACACACACACACACACACACATTGAAATGTATTTCCACCCCACACCTACTTTAATTGGAATGACACACTGACGCACACAGACACCTGCAAGTGCGCACACATGTGCGCAAGCACATCCACAAATATGACAACACAAACAGCATCTCTCTCTCTCTCTCTCTCTCTCTCTCTCTCTCTCTCTCTCTCTCTCTCTCTCTCTCTTCTTTTTTTTATCTCAATTGTAACTGGCTTAATCAATTAATTGGTTTTAATTGAGAAGGGTAAACGATTTACCCGGGAATGTTTGTCACCTCTTACGCATTCGGGATTTTATTAGATTCGAAATTTTCCAGTTGAGGGAAGTTATGTCTGGTTTTTTGGGGAGACATAAGCCATGTGTTTTTCCATTATCACCTGCAGTTTTGCATCCTGTGTTTTCTGTGACCATGCCTGTCTTTTCAGTAAGTTGACGAGTGCGTGTGTCTGCCCCCCCCCCCCCCCCCCCCCCCCCCCCTTGTTCCCCATGTAATGCCAGGCTGAAACAATGAGATCGGATGAACGGAACGCAGTGACTTTCCAGAATGTGCTGCTTTGGTATGACAGGTATATCTGGGAATGATTTTCGACAGAAAGCCATGTATTCCTTGATATTGCTATCCAGTGCGTCGACCTCATCTGTGTCAGTCATGGGTGTTTGATGGGAGATGCCTGCGTGAATGTGGGAAAACAGTGTGTTCAATGTTTTAAACTTCTGACAAATGTTCCTAGCCTTCAGAATGATGTCTGTGTCCTGAGTCAGTTCTGCTGTTTTGTCCACTACACTATCACACAGATGTTCTATTGTGTCTGGCTTCAGGTAGGTGTGGCAAGGTTACTAACAAACGATCGTCCATGGTAAGCCTGTGGATGTATTCTATGCTGCTGAAGCACAAAATCAAAGTGCTTGGTGACAGGGCTGGCTAGTTTTGGAAGAATGAGCTGTGACTGGAGTTCTTCTATTTCTTGTTGTTTTCCCACACTAACTCTGTAAGGTCATGCTGCTCTTTCTGGAAAACACTGAGTACTTCTGTTTCATTTACTGGATCATGAAAACAATTGAAAACAATCTTACCCTCTTACATTCTTTTTTTCTTCTTCAGGTGCTAGCATCTCTTTCTGAGGGTTCACGAACTCAGAAAAGGCTGAGCCAGAGCCGACCTGTTTCCCCTGGTTTGCTAGTGATTGCCCTATGTCTTGCTCAAGGCTGTGGTTGTCCTTTTTCCATCATGTCATGATGTTTCTTGACCACGCCTTGCAGAATATGCAGGTATGGGGGTGCCACATGGGTCAACTCTACATCAATGATGGGTTCCCTGATAAACATTGTTGTGTAGTTTGGCGATTTTCTTTTTGGAGTGTCTGTATTTTCTGTAGTCTGCACAGATGCCCTGCAATGTGTGCTGTGTGATATTGCCTTCATTGCAGTGTGCTGGTGTCTGTATTTGTGTCTTGATGCATTGCAATAGAGACATGGGTGTGTTCCCTGAGCACCTGACAGTCCATACAATTTGAGGAGAAAGTCATAGTCCTCAAACAGGAACACTTTGATCCTTTTGTCCCTCCATGTCAGGGACTTCAGAGCCTCCAGTTGTTGGTAGTGATCTAAGACTCTTCTCAAATTGCATGGACTGTCCTTACAATCCCCAATAGCCAGGAGACACGTGTTACGCTTGGAATTTGGTTTGTGAAGATTTGCAATTTGTAGCATGAGTTTGAATGTGCCCCCTCCATGATCCCCTCCTATCTTCACCCAGACCTCATCTTGTGGAATTGTGTCATTATGCCATGTCAGTTTGTTGTGTTTGTCATACTCATCTTGTTGCTAACAGTATGGGGGATGTCTTTGATTTTTCCTACTGCTGTCTCTACCTCTTTTTGTCTCCCTTCTTCATCTACAAAAATTGTCTGTTTCTATTTCTACCCTTGTTCTATTTCTCCAAACCTTGCTTCTTTCTGTGCCTCTCATTCTTTCTGTTCACATTCAAATGTCACCCCAACACTCCATCAGCAACTTTTCTTCTTCTGCAGTGAGAGGTTTATCGATGTCTTCATCGTCTGCATCTAAATATATTGTCTTGCATTTCAGTTGGGGGAATGAGGATTGCGGCGTCAGTGACAGGGGTTTTGGCAGTAATGGAGAGGTTTGTGTGCACAAATGTCCTGGGTTTTCTAACTGGTGTTGATGTTGACTGACAAAGTGACGTCGACACACTTTCATCATTGATGAAAACAAATATCAGACTGATCAAAACTTGCTTGTGCACATTTGGATGTGTTCGCTATGATAGTAGATGTTGTGTGCAAAATGTTCTTGGCTTGGGGGGGGTCGATGGTGACTGACAAACTGATGTCGACACACTTTCATCAGTATCCAAACATACATCAGACATGTCAACACATTCAAGTGCTGATTTGGATGTGCTAGCTATGACTGGTGAGGTTTGTGTAGAGAATGTTCTAGGCTTTTACATGTGGGTCGATACCGATGGAGAAAATAACACACTTTCATCTATGTGCAAGCACAGATCAGACTGATCTAAACATACTTGAGCAGATCTTTTGACAGGTTGGCTCTTCTTTGTTTTCCGATGACCAAGAAGGCCAGCTGATTGAAAGAATCGACACGATGTACACTGACTCAAAGAAAGATCTGGATCGAAAGTAGTCCAGATTTCTGACTTTCTCTCTATGTCACGAGCAGCATTTTCTTTCGTAGTATAACATTGAGAATGTGCTGACATGTGTGTCGTTTTTTTCAGTTTATGGTAGCATTTTATGCAGATACACTTGGACTGTTTCCCTTCTCCATCACCAGAAATATCTAGACTGAAATACTGCAACAAATCATTGGAGAAGTTGACACAAAGTTTAGCGTTTAATCCTTTATCTTGTACCTTTCTGAGCACACGACTGCCGCACACACTGCACAACAAATCTACACATCTTTTGTGTTCACTGAAGTTGTGTTCAAATGCCTCTGCCATTGTTCGTGCTACAAACACACAGGCGTACGCACGTACAAAAGATCGGAATGAAGTAGGCCTACACGTAGCAACAAGACTATCCAATGTAGGATCAATCACACACACGCGCGCATACGCTCACACACACACACACACACACACACACACACACACACATGCACACACACACACACACACACACACACACACACACACACACACACACACACACACACAAACAAACACATGCACGCGCGTGCACACACACACACACACACACACACACACACACACACACACACACACACACACACACACACACAGACAGAGAGAGAGAGAGAGAGAGAGAGAGAGAGAGAGAGAGAGAGGAAGGAAAGCAATCGCCTGGTAGAATGTCTCCTCTCGAGCAGTAGTACCACACCCGTACATGGCTTGCTGATATACGTAAACACGTGCCGGATCCTGGCCAACATATGAAAAAAACAAACATTTCTCAATGAAAAAGAAAAAGAACATGGGATGAACTGAAGTTATATCAAACAGCACAAAGAAGAATCACAACACACAAAATCACACACACACAGTTTATTTATATCCAGTTATGAAGTGTGGAAGCATAATAATCCGTAAAGCACAACAAGAACAGTACAGCATGAGACACGCGCGCTCCCCTGAGCAGAGGAGTAGTGCCATTTTTTTAACGAGCACGGCCGGTTTGTCAGCACTCAGCAGTGAGTCACGCCACCTCCGTTTATCGCCTGTTGGGCAAGAAGGAACGAACTAAAAAAGCACGATTTTCATCTCGACCGGACAGCTGTGGTCATAGTTAAGTGACAGTGACAGACAAAACTGTTGCCACTTGGTTTCTTTTGCTTCTTCAGCTACTCTTTCGAATTGTCCAGATCCATGTCTCTTTTTAATAGCTAGATCAGGGCAAGGTTTTTTTCTTTTCTCTCTGCCAAATTCTTACAGACTTGCGTTTCTCTTTCCAGGCTGTTTCTGTGTCTATATTCCACCAATTTCTGTAAACTGAACACAACAGGGAAATGGTCACTTCCATGATGAAGAAGTGCTTCCGTGCTCATACCTGCTGTGAATTTGGGTCCAATAAGTGCAAAGTCAATGGCACTGTTAGTGTCACCCTGCCTCCTGTATTTGTTGGGGATGATGACGCCAGTGCACTAAGGAGTATTTCATCCAACATCGTTTCCAGTGCAATTCCTTGAGGATTGGTACCATGTTGATCCCACAATTCTGAGCGTGCATTAAGACCTCCACATAGTATGACAGTCTCAAAATTCATGTTTGTGTTTCCTCCAGAAAGGTCCAATCCATTTTTGATGTGTGGGTACCTGGATGTATATATGCATTGATGATTACAAGGCTTTTCTGGTACCATCCAGTCTTTCTAGCCTCACACCCATTAGGTCACATGTGCTGCTACTACACCATTTTTTCCAAGTCTATCCTGGACAGTTTGTTTTTCAAGTTGTTTTATTTTATTATCATAGCTTGTCCTCGTCCATCATGCTTTTGAAATATTATGATTCATCCAGTTGTAATGGTCTGTGGGTGGCACTTCTAGTTTTTCTTGTAGACACAGAACATCAAAGTCATATGCTAGTTTTTCAATTGTTGAGATCCTCTTTCTGGCACTGCAGCAGTTCCAAGTACAAATCCTGAAAGATTTCTTGGATAGTCTTTCAGCTATTGTTATATTCCTACCTATGTTTCTTCTTCTCACACCTCTTTTACTGCTGACTATTGTTTCATGAGAATCCAGTTTTAAGTCCCAAAGCCTGCACCCAAAGATCCCCAAGGTGCAAGCAAGACAAAGTGTTTTCAGAACCCATAAGAAGGTATTCTTCGTGTTGAGGGGTCGTAAGCAGTCCCCCTGACAGAACCTCATATCAGGGAAGGGCAGTGAATGTCCATACATGTAGGGAACACCTGCACATATGAAGTCAGTCAGCTGGTGTCGCCCAAGGGCCAGACTGCATGCAGTTCGAGACTGTCTAACCCAACAGCCATTGATCCCCTCACTGCTGTATGAAAGCCTTGGGATGGGGGAGATCGACTCCAAGATAAGAAAAAAAAAATCTTTTAATGAATGAATAAAGAAATAAGTAAATGAATAAGTAAATAATAAATAAAAATAAATTGATAAATAATAAATAATAAACAACTAATGAATGAATGATAAGTAAATGAGTAAGTAAATAATGAAAAACGAATAAATAATAAACAAACATAAATGAATGAACATAGATAAATGAATAAAGGCAAGAAAAAAGGAGCCACATTCCAAAATTTATCAAAATTGGTCATTCCACAATTGTAATACTAGTAGCATAGCAGCTAGTGGATCCGATGCATGTCAGCAGTTTTTTTCTACATGGTTTCAGATGAGTGTTGGAGTCTTGACTGAGTCAACATTACAAAAGCTAAATTAATGTTAGGACTTGAGGAATTTAGTACCATTAATTTATCTGAAAGAATAATGACAAACGAAGGGAAGAGATGAAACTAGGAAGAAAACAGTACGAACAAACAAAAATCAATGTCATAATAGTGTAGCCATGCGCTAACAGTACATATATTTCTGTGTTACCCTTTCATGGACTAAAATATGTTTTTGTTCGAGAGTTATCTTTCCTCTGACCTCCCTTGATTGATGAATTTTGAATTTTTTTTTGTGTGTGTAAACTCTTTGAAATACGAATACCCCAGAACCTACATAGTTGTATATATGTCATCAAAGTCACAAAATTGATGTATTTTATTCGTTACAACCGTACTAGGCCGAGAAGCCCATTTTTCTCTGAACTGGCATTTTGCACAATTAAGTTTGGAGCCATTTTCAAGTGTACATCAAACAAACCATGAATAATTTTGATTTCACCAAAAAAAAAGTATGAGAAAAACCGAAAACCTGAAAATGCACATTGAAAGTGAAGTCCATAAGCTCTCATTTTGTATATAACATGCCTAGGATTTTTTTCCATACAGGCTTAAAATTATACGAAATGGCTGACGGCGCCAGTTTGCTTGAGCACGTCGTCTCCTTCACTTATTGTCTGGATCTGGATCTGGATAAATACATTGCAGGAGCCATACAATGGCTATAAACACAACGGAACAGGGAATGCGCAAAAATAGTTGAAAGGCCACACTTTATCCTAACAGTCTTCCATTAGGTTCAAGTCTCAATGAGTAGCCACAACAGATATCTACAGGTTAAAAAAAACACTGGCTAAAAACTCTACTAATGTCAAGATGCTTAGTATGCAGGCGATGTTGATCTGCCAAGCGCTGATATAAATGCACTGGCAGAGCCTGCACTGATGATATCCTCCTCTAGATGGCTCCAGTCCATCACTGTCCTTACGAAGAAGGAATTAGTGTACTTTTTTGTATTGTTGACAGGTAGCTGGAAGCTGCAAGTGTTTCTGACCACGCGGTGTTCGATGATATTGGAGACTTCGAAGTCCTCATACGTGGGGGGGGGGGGGGGGGGGGGGGTCGTGTCCGTCTGAGTCCAGCACTCACAGAGGAAGGAAGTTTTTTTTTTTTTTTTTTTTTTTTTTTTTTTGAGGGGGGGATGGCAGGGATGAGATTTCCAGCTATCTTGGACATCAGGCCTGTTTGCGATGATCAGCCAGTAGGGGGAAATTAAAATCCTGCAGCATTCAGCTTATGCAACCTGGTTCTCTGGTCCTGTAGTCCTTTGTGATGAAGCATGCTGCCTGTCTCTGTACCCTCTCCAACTTCTCGATGTCCTGTTGGTAATATGGGTCCCACACTGTTGCTGCATACTCTAGTCTGGATCTCACTAGTGCGATGTACGCCAGGCGCCTGCACTCCTTGGGGCAATTCCTGAGATTCTGGTGTAGGAAGCCCACTGTTGATCCTGCTTTCCGAGCAATATTGGCAATGTGTTGTTGTCCCCATTTTAGGTCATCTGAGATGAGCACTCCTAAGTACGGATTTTGCTGAACCTGTTTCAGGAAGACTTCATTGAGGCTGTACGTGTAGGTAGACTTGCTCCGGGAAGACAGAATGTAACATTTCTGTGCGTTGAAGCGCATCCCCCATCTCTTGACCCAGTGCTCAAGGTGTCTCAGGTCTTCCTGCAGGATGATGTAGTCTTGAAGGGTGTTGATGTTGCAGTACAGTTAGCAGTCATCAGCGAAGAGTCGTACTTTTGACTTCATTGCTTCTGGTAAGTCATTGATGTGGCACAGGAAGAGTAATGGCCCCAACACTGTTCCCTGATGGACTCCAGAGTCGACAGCTACCTCGCCTGATGCCTCTCTTTCCAGGACCACTTGCGTCCTCCTTTTCGTCAAAAAGTCGGTGAGCCATTTAAGAATAGGTCCTCGTACTCCATAATGATCGAGTTTGTGGAGTAACTTGTTGTGAGGTACCGTGTCAAAGGCTTTAATGAAGTCCAGTATCACCACAACAGTTTTTTTCCTGGCGTCGTAGGACTCGAAGAGATCGCGTATTGTGGTAATCAGCTGCGTCTCACAAGACTAGCCGGATTTGAGGTCGTGGTTTCTGTCTGTCAGTATGTTGTACCTCTGCATATGGTTCCGAGGGTGATGACAGATGATATGTTCAAGGAGTTTACAGGCCCCTGAAATTATAGAAACTGGCTTGTAGTTCTCTGCTTTGTTTCTGTCTCCTTTCTTGAAAACCGCTGATATGTTTGCTGACAGCCCATCCTCTGGTAACTAGCCCGTATGTATGGAACGCCTGTAGATGCAGGTCAGTATTCTATCTGATCCACTTGCTTCTGCTGGATTCAAGTTCTTCAGCAGCATGGCAGCTCTGTTTGTATCGATGATGAGTTCATCCAAAACTGGAAAGGGTGCCCCATCTTGCGAACTAGCATGCCGTCATCTGGTGTGGAGACGGATTTGAACTGATCCAACAAGACCTGTGCCTTGGTCGCGCCATCACTCTGGATGGTCGTGCCTTTCTTCAATGGTGCGACACCAGTACCGTCTTGGCGTCTAGACTTGACGTAGTTCCAGAAGAACTTCGTGTTGTTATTCCAGAGTCCTTCTTCTGCTGTGTTGTTTATATACACCCACTCTATTGCTCTCATCAGTCTCCTGCATTCTCTTTGGAAAATCTGTAGTTCTCCCATTTTCCCGGTCTTCTTTCCCTGCTTATACAGTCTTTTCTTCTTTCTGAGCAGGCGTTTGACCTCTTTGTTGATCCATGGGTAGCGGGTGGTTTCTCTGTTGTATGTATGAGGGGACGTTTTCTTCCATGGCTGAAAGCAGCGACATCTTGAAGTCAGTCCGCATGTTGTCTATTGGCTCCTTCCTCATCCATTTTCTTGATTCTCTCTGTGATACGCCCTATCCCTGCATTCAGATTTTCCCAATTCGCTCTAGAGTACAAGTAACGACGTCTAGGTTTGCCCCTCACTCGCTGTGGCTGGGTATCAAAATCTGTCACCACTGCCTCATGGTCTGATATTCCTGAACTGAAGCAGTGCTCTTCAGGAGGGATAGATTCGTCGTGAAGACAATGTCCAATGTGTTGTTTTTTTTCCGCATGGGCTCGTCATGTACTTGTGTGAGCTGTGCTGCTGCCATCAAGTCTATCAGGTCCTGCTGGATCTGGCGATCTGGGCTCCTGGGTTCACAGTAGTTGTGTTCCAATCAATGTCCAGACAATTACAGTCACCTGCAAGCAGAATCTCCTGTTTGGAGTTTCTGGTAGCCTTTTGTAATGTCCGGTCTAGTTCCATCAGGTCACTGCAAGAGCGTTGTAGCATGTACAAGCACCCACAAGCAACTCTTTACTCTGTTGAAGTTTGATTTTTGCACAGACCATCTCACAAGTTCCTTTTAGTTCAGGTATGGCTGATGAGGATAAGCTTTTATGTATAAGGATGAACACGCCTCCAGCTAGTGTTGTCCTGTCCCCACCATATGGTTCATATTCTTCTGGAAAGACCTCACTTGCGCATATGCCTGTCTTTAGCCATGACTCTGATCGGAATATCACATCCGGTTTAATGTAGTCAACCAAGGCAATGAACTCTGCTCTCTTGTTGACTATACTATGGCAATTAACGTTCAAGACTCGGATGTTCCGCTTCTTGGGTGCCCTCAAACAAAGCACTGCCATCACTTTTGTCATTCTCCTTTGTACCTCTGCTTTCTCCGGTTTGCTTGTGGCTTTTGGGACTCTGCGACTCCTCCTGTGGGCCATCTAACTTTGGGCTATGGATGGTCATCTGGGAAGGCTCACTTGCTGTCCTGTGTCCTTGGCAGCCTCTAGGGCTGCTGGTTTTCAGTGGACTGGAGTGGTGTGACGAATTAGTGAGTCCATACTGTGGTTTGACAAGGGGTGGTAGTAGTTTGACGTGCTTTGAGAGTAACTCTGGGAGGTGAAAGTACTACAGTTTGTACTGTCACATTTATGGCAAATCCAGTTGGTACTGGGTCTATTCAGAACGTTGACGTCAGCTGTACAGAGTTCAATGCAACTTTGGTGATACCAGACACTGCAGTCGCAAGTGATGCCTGTGTCGTTCCATGACACATTCCTTTCACATACCCCACAATATGGGCGGAGTTTTGTTTTCATTGAGTCGGTCGAGCTACTCCTCAGTATTACACTAGTTTTGTGGTGGAAAAGTAAAGTTACCTTCGATTTCAGTGGCCAGATGTTTAGCGCTCCAATTTTTCTACAAATTGGTGTCTATTCTGTGGCTAAATCACTAATTTCTTAATTTCTGTCACAGAGAAAATTTCCAGCGGTGTTGACTTCCACGCATGTGCTCTCCCCTCCTTCTCCATGAGAAGAGTGGGAAAAGGGGTTAGGGATGGGGGAGGATGTAACGTTACAAAAAGATCGAGATAGCCGGGCATTGTTTGTTGATTCATTGTATTGGTCCTAAGCTCCAAAGGTCAACAAGCAAACTGGGCCATTTAAACTCCAAAAGCACATCGGTGCCATAGATAGGATGAAATAAAAACGTGATTACTGTTTGTTTTGTTCATTTGTTTGTTTCTTTGTTTGTCTTGTGCCAGGTGATAGACTCCAGAGCTGCGTTCTCACAGTACATTCATCTCAGTGCCTATTGCCTTCATGAAGAACGGACGTTATGAGTCATATACTGTAAGACCAGTCCACTGTTGTAACGATGCATGGTGGTGGAGTCCACAGAATGCAGGCACGGTGAATTGCTGTGCCTGAGACTGATGTACTGTTGCATTTTGCGGTATGGTATCGATGTGCTTTGGGGTTTGGCAGTTTGCTTCTGCACCTTTGTTGTTCGGGACCAATATAATGCTTCACTTTGAGAATGAAACTGACGTGTGTGACGCCTTTAAGGCATGGGATCAAAGTGTTGGTCAAACTCTGTGGGGCTGACAATGTGTTGCATCTTCAGGGAATGAGACCAGTGTGGTCTTGCACTTTTCAGAGTACAAGACCAATGTGTTGTTGAAGCTCTTTGATGTGAGACCAATACTGTGTTGTGCTTTCCGGGTATTAGACCAAGATCGTGTTGCACCTTGGGGATACAGGACCAATGGGCTTTGAAGTATTTGGTGTGGGACTGATATTATTATGTTGAACCTTTAGGATACAGGACCAATGGGCTTTGAACTGTTCGGCATGGGACTGATATTATTATGTTGCACCTTTGGGACACAGGACCAATGAGCTTTGAAGTGTTCAGCATGGGACTGATATATTATGTTGCACCTTTGGAGAATCAGACCAATGTACTGTTACACTTGATAGGTGGTGAACCGACCGATGTGATGTGGTAGTTAGGGGGTATGGGGCCGAAATGCTGTTGTACTTTTGAGGTGGAGCAGTGTCATGTTGTACCTTTGAGGTGGAACGGTGTCATCTTGTATATTTGAGATGGAGTGGTATTATGTTGTCCCTCTGAGGTGGAGCGGTGTCATGTTGTCCCTTTGAGGTGGAGCAGTGTCATATTGTCCCTTTAAGGTGGAGCAGTGTCATGTTGCACCTTTGAGGTGTAGCAGTGTCATTTTGTACCATTGTAGTTGAGCGGTGTCATGTTGTCACTTTGAGGTGCAGCAGTGTCATGTTGCCCTTCTGACTTGTAGCAATGTTATGTTGTCCCTTTGAGGTGGAGCAGTGTCATGTTGCACCTTTGAGATGTAGCAGTGTCATGTTGTACCATTGTGGTTGAGCGGTGTCATGTTGTCACTTTGAGGTGCAGCAGTGTCATGTTGCCCTTCTGACTTGTAGCGATGTTATGTTGTCCCTTTGAGGTGGAACGGTGTCATATTGTCCCTTTAAGGTGGAGCAGTGTCATGTTGCACCTTTGAGTGTGTAGCAATGTCATTTTGTACCATTTGTGGTTGAGAGGTGTCATGTTGTCACTTTGAGGTGCAGCAGTGTCATGTTGCCCTTCTGACTTGTAGCGATGTTATGTTGTCCCTTTGAGGTGGAGCAGTGTCATGTTGTACCTTTGTGCTGGAGACTTGTCATGTTGTCCCTTTAAAGTGGAGTGGTGCCATGTTGTCCCTTTCAGGTGGAGTGGAGTGAAGTTGTCCCTTTGAGGTGAAACAGTGTCAAGTTGTCCCTTTGAGGTGGAGCAGTGTCATGTCTTCATTTGAGGTGAAGCGGTGTCATGTTCTCCCTTTGGCTGGAGCGGTGTTATGTTGTACTTTTGATGTGGAGTGGTGTCATTTTGTCCCTTTGGGGTGGAGTGGTGTCATGTTATCCCTTTGAGGTGGAGCGGTGTCAAGTTATCCATTTGAAGTGGAGCAGTGTCACGTCTTGGTTTGAGGTGGAGCGGTGTCATATTGTCCCTTTGAGGTGGAGCGGTGTCAAGTTGTTCATTTGAAGTGGAGCAGTGTCACATCTTGCGTTTGAGGTGGAGCAGTGTCATATTGTCCCTTTGGGGTGGAGTGGTGTCAGGTTGTACCTTTGAGATGGGAGCAGTGTCATGTTGTACCTTTGGGGTTGAGCAGTGTCATGCTGTCCCTTTGAGGTGGAGCAGTGTTATGTTGCCCCTTTCTGGTGAAGCGGTGTCATGTTGTACCTTTGTGCTGGAGCAGTGTCATGTTGTCCTTTAAAGTGGAGTGGTACCATGTTGTCCTTTAGAGGTGGAGTGGATGGTGAAGTTGTTCCTTTGAGGTGAAGCAGTGTCAAGTTGTCCCTTTGAGGTGCAGCAGTGTCATGTTGCACCTTTGAAGTGAAACAGGGTCAAGTTGTCCCTTTGAGATGGAGCAATGTCATATTGCACCTCTGAAGTGAAACAGGGCCAAGTTGTCCCTTTGAGGTGGAGCTGCATCAAGTTGTCCCTTTGAAGTGGAGCAGTGTCATGTCTTATGTTTGAGGTGGAGCGGTGTCATGTTTGTCCCTTTGAAGTGGAGCAGTGTCACGTTGTCCCTTTGAAGTGGAGCGGTGTCATGTTGTTCCGTTGAGGTGGAGCAATATTATGTTGTTCCTTTGAAGTGGAGCAGTGTCGTATCTTGCGTTTCAGGGTGGAGCAGTGTCATGTTGTCCCCTTGGGGTGCAGCGTTGTCATGTTCTATCTTCGAAGTGGAGCGGTGTCATGTTGTCCCTTTGGAATGGAGAAGTGTCATTGTGTGTCCCTTTGTGATGGAATGGTGTCATGTTGTCCCTTTGGCATGGAGCGGTGTCATGTTGTACCTTTCAGGTGGAGTGGTGTCATGTTGTCCTTCTGGGTTGGAGTGGTGTCATGTTGTCCCTTTGACGTTGAATGGTGTCATGTTGTCCCTTTGGAGTGGAATGGTGTCATGTTGTCGCTTTGGGGTGGAGCGGTGTCACGTTGTCCCTTCAATGTGGAGTGGTGTCATGTTGTCCCTTTGGAGTAGAACGGTGTCATGTTGTTGCTTTGGGGTGGAGCAGTGTCATGTTTTCCCTTTGATGTGGAGTGGTGTCATGTTGTCCCTTTGATGTGGAGTGGTGTCATGCTGTCCCATTGATGTGAAGTGGTGTCATGTTGTCCCTTTCAGTGGAGTGATGTCATGTTGTGCTTTTGAGTGGAGTGGTGTTATGTTGTCCCTTTGAAATGGAGTGGTGTCATGTTGTGCCTTTGAGGTGGAGTGGTGTCATGGTGTCGCTTTGGAGTGGAGCAGTGTCATGTTGTCCCTTTGGGGTGGAACAGTGTTATGGTGTCCCTTTGAGGTGGAGTGGTGTCATGCTGGCCCTATGGGGTGGAGTGATGTCATGTAGTGCCTTTGAGGTAGAGTGATGTCATGTGGTGCCTTTGAGGCAGAGTGATGTCATGTGGTGCCTTTGAGGCAGAGCAGTGTCATGGTATAGCTTTGAGGCAGAGCAGTGTCATGGTATAGCTTTAATGCAGAGCAGTGTCATGGTATACCTTTGAGGCAGAGTGATGTCATGGTAAACCTTTGAGGCAGAGCAGTATCATGGTATACCTTTGAGGCAGAGCAGCAGTGTCATGGTATACCTTTGAGGCAGAGCTGTGTCATGGTATACCTTTGAGGCAGAGCAGTGTCATGGTATACCTTTGAGGCAGAGCAGTGTCATGGTATACCTTTGAGGCAGAGTGAGAGTGATGTCATGTGGTGCCTTTGAGGCAGAGCAGTGTGTCATGGTATAGCTTTGAGGCAGAGCAGTGTCATGGTATAGCTTTAATGCAGAGCAGTATCATGGTATACCTTTGAGGCAGAGCAGTGTCATGGTATACCTTTGAGGCAGAGCAGTGTCATGGTATACCTTTGAGGCAGAGCTGTGTCATGGCATACCTTTGAGGCAGAGCTGTGTCATGGTATACCTTTGAGGCAGAGCAGTGTCATGGTATACCTTTGAGGCAGAGTGATGTCATGTGGTGCCTTTGAGGCAGAGCAGTGTCATGGTATACCTTTGAGCACAGTGATGTCATGTAGTGCCTGTCAGGCAGAGTGATGTCAGTGTGTGCCTTTGAGGCAGAGTGATGTCATGTGGTGCCTTTGAGGCAGAGCAGTGTCAGGGTATACCTTTGAGGCAGAGCAGTGTCGTGGTATACCTTTGAGGCAGAGTGATGTCATGTGGTGCCTTTGAGGCAGAGTTGTGTCATGGTATACCTTTGAGGCAGAGCAGGGTCAGGGTATACCTTTCAGGCAGAGTGATGTCACGTGGTGCCTTTGAGGGAGAGTGATGTCATGGTTCTACTTTGGGGGGGGGGGGGGGGGCAGTGTCATGTTGTCCCTCTGAGGTGGAACAGTATTGTGTTTTATTATTAAGTTGTTGTATTCAATGTCTACTTGTTCAACATACTTTAAACGTTTGTTCTTGTCAAGAAGAGTTAATCCTGTCCATCATATCCGTGCAACGACTGCATGATAATTTTGAAATAAATATCCACTGAAAGAGATGGAACATCCTTCAGCAAGTAACAATGAAGTCGAAGTAATGCATAGAAAGAATGTATTTCTGTATGAAAAGAGGTCCTATACCAACAAAATTACACGTAAAGGACCAGATGTTTTTCCATGACATGAATCTGGCCTTGTCCCTAGAAGCTGTTATGCATGGCATTTCCGCGCGTCCCTTTGTGAATTGTGGTTTGCCGTTTAGAAGAAGAGTTGGTACAGGAGACACGTCATGATGGGGCTGCAATATGTAACATTTTGCCTGTGAAATAAGGTCTCAGGCTTCTAACGTCTTTCTATTTTCTCTGTTCCGTGATTCGTTGATTTTTTTGTGTTTAAGTGGGTTTGAGTTTCAGTTATTTTTAATGCAAAATATCATTTAACTGTTAAATGCATTGAGCATAATACAAACGTGATCAAGAATATAATTCATTAATATTTTTACACAGGAAGACAAGTTATTTTTGTACATTTGTAGAACAAAAGATAACAAAGTTGCAAATGTACCTCAAAATTTTATAATCAGTTTTCACATATGCATTACAATTTTCGAGAAAATGATTGAAAAGAAAGAAAAGTGGCATAGTATGTCCACTTCCACTCCAATTTATGTCATTGGATTTTTTTTATTTTTAAATAAATACAGAAAAAAAACATTAACATTTCTTGAAGACCGCTTGGACAGTTGATCATCTTACAGTTGCATGAAAACAAAACACAAGCCACTAGCTTGGCAGAATAACTTTTAACTTATATTTCTGGCCTACGAAAAGCTAGACTCCACAAGAACAAATTAAATGAGTAAACATCACAAAAATCCAAGCTGCAGACACACACAGACACACACACACACACACACACACACACACACACACACACACACACACACACACACACACACACGTACACATGCGCGGGCACTCGCGTTGGCATTGTTTTTTATTCATTGTATCGGTCCTAAGCTCTATAGGTGAAGAAGCAAACTGGGCAATTGAAACCTCAAAGCACATTGGTGGCATAGATAGAATGAAATAAAAACATGATAACTGTTTGTTTGTCTGTTTGTCTTGTGCCAGGTGATAGACTCCAGAGCTGCGTTCTCACAATGCATTCATCTCAGTGCCTATTGGTTTCACGAAGAACGGACGTTGTGAGTCGAATATACTGTGAGACCAGTCCACTGTAGTAGCCATGCACGGTGGTGGAGTCGACAGAATGCAGGCACGGTGAATTGCTGTGCCTGAGACTGATGATACTGTTGCATTTTGCGGTATGGTATCGATGTGCTTTGGGGTTTGGCAGTTTGCTTCTGCACCTTTTTTGTTCGGGACCAATATAATGCTTCACTTTTGAGAATGGAACAGATGTGTGACGCCTTTAGGGCACGGGACCAAAGTGTTGGTCAAACACTGTGGGGGCTGACAATGTGTTGCATTTTCGGGAAATGAGACCAATGTGCTGTTGCACTTTTAGAGTACAAGACCAATGTGTTGTTGAGTCTCTTTGATATGAGACCAATACTGTGTTGTGTTTTCTGGGTATTAGACCGAGATCGTGTTGCATCTTTAGCATACAGAACCAATGGGCTTTGAAGTGCTCTGTATGGGACTGATATTATTATGTTGTTGCACCTTGGGGATACAGGACCAATGGGCTTTGAGTGTGTTCGGCATGGGACCGATATTATCATGTTGCACCTTTGGAGAATCAGACCAATGTACTGTTACACTTGATAGGTGGTGAACCAATGTGATGTGGTAGTTAGGGGATATGGGACCGAAGTGTGTTGTACCTTTGAGGTTGAGCAGTGCCATCGTGTGCATTTGGGATGGAGTGGTATTATGTTGTCCCTTTAAGGTGAAGCAGTGTCATGTTGTACCTTTGTGGTGGAGCAGTGTCATGTTGTCCCATTGAGGTGGAGCAGTGTCATGTTGCACCTTTGTGGTGGAGCAGTGTCATGTTGTCCCATTGAGGTGGAGCAGTGTCATGTTGCACCTTTGTGGTGGAGCAGTGTCATGTTGTCCCATTGAGGTGGAGCAGTGTCATGTTGCCTTTGTGGTTGAGCAGTGTCATGTTGTCCCATTGAGGTGGAGCAGTGTCATGTTGCCCCAATGAGGTGGAGCAGTGTCATGTTGTCCCTTTAATGTGGAGCAGTGTCATGTTGTCCCTTTGATGTTGAGTGGTGTCATGCTGTCCCTTTGAGGTAGAGCAGTGTCATGTTGTACCTTTGAGGTGGAGCAGTGCCATGTTGTCCCTTTGAGGTGGAGCGGGAGTGAAGTTATCCCATTTAAGTGAAGTGATGTCAAGTTGTCCCTTTGAAGTGGAGCAGTGTCATGTTGTACCTTTGAAGTGAAACAAGGTCAAGTGTTTCCCTTTGAGGTGGAGTGGTGTTACGTTGTCCCTTTGGGGTGGAGCAGTGTCATGTTCTCCCTTTGGGGTGGAGCAGTGTCATGTTCGCCCTTTGAGGTGGAGCAGTGTCATGTTCTACCTTTGAGGTGGAGCAGTGTCATGTTCTACCTTTGAGGTGGAGCAGTGTCATGTTCTCCCTTTGAGGTAAAGAGGTGTCAAGTTCTACCTTTGATGTAAAGAGGTGTCATGTTCTACCTTTGAGGTAAAGAGGCGTCATGTTCTACCTTTGAGGTGGAGCAGCAGTGTCATGTTCTACCTTTGAGGTAAAGAGGTGTCATGTTCTACCTTTGAGGTAAAGAGGTGTCATGTTCTACCTTTGAGGTAAAGAGGTGTCATGTTCTACCTCTGAGGTGGAGTGGTGTCATGTTCTATCTTTGAGGTAAAGAGTTGTCATGTTGTGCCTTTGGGGTGATGAGGTGTCATGTGGTGCCTTTGAGGAAGACCAGTGTCAAGTTATAACTGAGGCAGATCAGTGTCAAGTTATACCTTTGAGGCAGACCAGTGTCAAGTTATATCTTTGAGGCAGAGTGGTGTCATGGTATATCCTTGATAGGAGGGGGGTCATGTTGTCCCTCCGAGATGGAGCTGTATTGTGTTGTATAATTAAGTTGTTGTATTCAATGGCTACCTGTTCAACATGCTATGAACGTTTGTTCTTGTCAAGAAGAGTTAATCCTGTCCATATCCCGTACAACGACTGAATCACAATTTTGAAATAAATGTCCATGGAAAAAGATGGAACAACTTTCAACAAGTAACAAAGAAGTCGAAATAATTCATAAAAGAATGAACTTCCGTATCAAAAAGGGGCAATACCAACAAAGTTACACGTAAAGGACCAGATGTTTTTTCATGACATGAATCTGGCCTTGTCCCTAGAAGCTGTTCTGCATGGAAGAGTTGGTACAGGAGACACTTCATGATGGGGCTGCAATATGTAACATTTTGTCTGTGAAATAATGTCCTCAGGCTTCTAACGTTTTTTATTTCCTCTGTTCCGTGATGGACTGAACTGTTTGGGTTTTGATGGGTTTGACAGTAGGTTGTTTTTAATGCAAAAATATCATTTAACTGTTAAATGTATCGAGCAAAATACATACGTGATCAAGAATATAATTAATTATTTCTTGCACAGGAAGGCAAGTTATTTTTGTACATTTGTAGAAGAAAAGATAACAAAGTTGGAAATGTATCTCAAAATATTATAATCAAGTTTCACATTTCTTGTTCTGAATTCACATGTAACTCTGTCTAATTCATGAAAACATGATCAGTAACTGCCCATAGTCGACTGTCCTAGACTTTATTTACAGATTATTTGATTTTTTTACGCTGATTTTCCAAAATTCGTTGTAGACAGAGTTCCATACTGCATTCGTTAAATTAGTATTTACAATTTTCAGAAGTATCAGACAGTGTAAAAGAGAGAGAGAGGGAGAGAGAGAGAGAGAGAGAGAGAGAGAGAGAGAGGAGAGAGAGAGAGTGTGTGTGTGTGTGTGTGTGTGTGTGTGTGTGTGTGTGTGTGTGTGTGTGTGTAAAAGGGAAAAAGAAGGGAAAGGTGGGGGCGAAGGAGAGCCCGAATAAGAGGAAAAAGCGGAATAAAAGGTGAAAAGAGGTAGATGCCAAGAAGAACGAAGAGAAGGTGCCGGAAGAGTGGATGCGGAAGAAAGAGAATGGTACGGACAAAAGGAGGAAAGGGAAAGACAGAACCGAAACAAAAAAGAGGGGAGGGGAGAAGAGAAAAGAAGGGGAGATGTATAGATCAAGGAAAGGGAGTTGGAATAAAGTTGCATGTTGGGGAGGAGGTAAGGTAAGGTAATGTTGCTTATAGCCCAGCCGACTACAAAGAGCCATATCAGGACTGACATCGCATTGAAGTCAACTCACAAATCATTCATTCACACAATTCTTTAAAATATACATTGTAAAAACACAGCCGAAATTTGGGGTTAAAAATCTTTCCACTGTAAAAATTCAGATCAGATGAAAAATGTGAATCGCTTTCAACAACTCCAAGATCACATCAGGCGGAACATCTCTGAACAAGGCTTTCACGGAATCTGCTGTGAAATGTTTATGTGTCACATCATACAAGTTCCAACACTCTAAAAGAATATGTTTCAGTGTGAGTGGTACGTGACATAGAATGCACCACAGAGCTTCTTCACTCTTTAAAGGGTACGAATGAGTAAAATACGAATGGCCGGTGTGCAGCCAGCATAACCCCATTTCTTCTCTGCGACCACCAGAAGTAGATGAGAGGAACTCTTTTAGGTTTGGACGAATCTGGAAAAGTTTGTTATCCGTCTGTGTGTTCCAGTCCTCCTGCCAGAGGTCTCTGACATAATCATTAACTTTCTGTGTAAGGCCTGTGTGTGGGATAGAAGAACACATGGAAACTGAAAACAGAAAAAGAGAGGAAAAGGAGAGATAGTGAA
>JADBJO010015017.1:0-2500 GCA_016801955.1 Conus betulinus
GAGAGGAGGGAGGGAGACAGCACAGATGACACGGAGACAGACAGAATAGAAAAGACAGAGACCAGAACAGATAGACAGAGAGGGAGACAGACAGACAGAGACAGAGACAGGCAGGGACACACAGAGACAGACAAAACAGACAGACAGACAGAGAGGAAAGAATGAGAGAGAGAAACAGAGACACAGACAGAGAGGGTCGGAAGTAGTAGTGGAGGATTGTTGCTGTTGTTGTTGTTGTGGTGTGTGACGCGCGCGAGCGCGCGCGTGTGTGTGTGTGTGTAGTGGTGTGTGTGTGGTGTGTGTACGTGCGTGCGTGCACGCGCGTGGTGTGTGTGTGTGGCGTGGTGTGTGGTGTGTGTGTGTGTGTGTGTGTGTGGGTGTGTTTTTGTGTGGTGTGTGTGTGTGCGTGCGTGCGTGAGTGTGTGTGTATGTGTGTGTGCGTGCGTGCGCCGTGTGTGTGTGTTGGATGGGGTGGGTGAGTGCGCGCGCTTGTGTGTGGTGTATGTGTGTGTGTGATGCGTGCGTGCGTGCGTGCGTGCGTGTGTGGTGGGTGTGGTGTGGTGTGTGTGTGTGTGTGTGTGTGGTGTGTGGTGTGCGTGAGTGAGTTGTGTGTGTAGATCGTGTGCGGTGCCCTGCGCGTGTGTGTTGTGTATGTGTGTGGTGTGCGTGCGCGAGTGTGTGTGTGTATGCGTGTGTGTGACGGCGTGCGTGAGTGCGTGTGTGTGTGTGTGTGTGTGTGTGGGTGTGTGGTGTGTGTGTGTGGTGTGGGTGTGTTGTGTGTGGGTGTGGTTGAGTTGGGGGGGGGGAGGGGAGGGGGAAGGGAGGGGGAGGAACAAGGGTGTTAAATGTCAAGCAAATCGATTTCTATTATTCAGGTACGGTTAGAGCAACACGTGCATTCCCATAGCACATAGCATGTGTGGTGGAGAGGAGAGAGAGGTATGTAGTACTTCAATCTGTTGCGTGTGCTTCTGTGCAGGACATCGCAATGCTAGGCCGTATAGGTCACGTGGAAGAGAGGGAAAGAGAGGGTGGTGTGTGTGTGTGTGTGTGTGTGTGTGTGTGTGTGTGTGTGTGTGTGTGTTGTGTGGTGTGTGAGTGTGTGTGCGTGCGTGCGTGCGGTCTGTGTGTGTGTGCGTGCGTGCGTGCACGTGTATGTGTTTAAGTGAGAGACAGACAGACAGACAGACAGAGAGAAGTGTTTACAAACGAAAGCAAGCGAAAGTAAACGAAAGCAGGAGAGATAGTGTTGTTTCTCTTCCTCTCTCTCGGGTCTCTCTCGGTTCTGTCTTTCTGTCTGTCTATCTGTCTACCCCCCCCTCCCCCCCCCCCCCCCCCCCCCCCCCCCTCCACACACACGCGCACACAACGTGCGCGCGAACATGCGCTCGCTCCTACGCACACACATATGCACATGTATGCATGTGCACCTTCACACCCACACGCGTCCGCACATACACGCATACACGTAAACGCGCAAGTGCAGACACATACGCATATATGTACACAGGCCCACATGCAAAGACACCACACTTACACACATATAAGTACACATACATATCCAGATGCGTGTGTATGCTCACACAAACCCACAAATCACACACACACACACACACACACACACACACCACACACACCACACACACACACAAGCGCGCACACACAAGCGCGCACACACGCACACACACATATACACTCATGCATACGCATACAAACACATCATGCACACATACATTATCTGCGCACACACACACACGGGCCCGTGCCACACACTCCTACGCACACATGTGTACACTCACCACCACACACCCACACACACAATGCTAAATGGCAACAACCAATGGTAGGTAGGTACTCAGGGTCTGACCAGCGCGTTGGGCTAATGCTGTCGTCCGTCAGACATCTACAAGTCGTAGCCACGAGACCCTCTTCTCAAATTATCTCATCTTAGTCATGAATTCATTGATCCATCAGCTTTAAAATCATGCGTAGTATGGTGTCAAAACTTAGCGGATGTGGTTGTAGCGTATATGGACTAGTCTGCACGCAGTGACGCTTTATTAATGAAACTGAACTGAACTGAACTGTCTGTCTGTTTAAAGTCGTGTGCGTGCGTGCGTGCGTGCGTGTGTGTGTGTGTGTGTGTGTGTGTGTGTGTGTGTGTGTGTGTGTGTTGTGTGTGTGTGTGTGTGTGTGACAGACAGACAGACAGACAGAGAGACATGCAATCAAACACATAAACAAGTGCAAACAACCTTTATGTCAAACTACTTTCGCCACCCCACCACCCCCCCCCCCCCTCCTCCTCCTCCCCTCTAAACCCCCAACCCCACCCCAGCCCACGTTCTCTAAACTTGGAAGGCTATCAAAGAAAAGGAAGACAGGCAGGCAGAAACACTTGCGACAGGCAAGATAAGAAACGCAGAGCTCAAGTAGAAATGCCTCCTACAACGTGACCAAAAGTAAGGTGTCACGTGTGGCGGCAGCAGGCACGAACACA
>JADBJO010015017.1:10000-20000 GCA_016801955.1 Conus betulinus
TCATGTAAACACACACACACACACACACACACACACACACACACACACACACACACACACACACACACACAAAGATATACAATAAGAATGGACAGAAGAAACTGCACGTCACAAATATACCTGAATTAAAAAAAAAAACCTCAGTTCCTTTGTGTTACCAAACTGCACAAAACCCCGTTGTCATGAAAACCGTGTTGAACACCCGAAACTTAATTATAGTTTCCTAATTTTTGTTGTCCGGAAAGCGTTTCTTAGGCCTGTCTGCATATACGATTTGATTGTAAGTCAGGTTAGTTGGACCCGGTATCACAGAAGTTTTAATAAATAAATAATGCCCCAGCCCCACTCTCCGTAGCATATTTTGTTTGATAAAAGTAGCAGCTTATTCAGAAATCTCCTTCACTACAAACATACAACTGCTTCTCATCGGTTTATCATCTTAATTCAAGTCCACAGACCTTTGCGCCGTCTGCTGTTAAAATGGGATCTATTCGAGAATCGAGGATTTTCCGAAACCATTCAAACTCAATCGAAATTAGGAGGAAAGTGATAAGACACATTTCATCTCTCTCTCTCTATCTTCTCATCCTCTCTCTCTCTCTCTCTCTCTCTCTCTCTCTCTCCTCTCTCTCTCTCTCTCTCTTCTCTCTCTCGGTATTGTGCACACACACACACACACACACACACACACACACACACACACACACACACACACGGACAGACAGGCAGGTAGGCAGACAGACAGACGGACAAACTGACACGGAAAAGACAGACAGACGGACAAACTGACACGGAAAAGAAATGACTCATCAATTTACGAAGAAAAAAAAAAAGAACCTCAAAGAAGATGAAAAGACAGGAAACAAACATGCAGGGTAAGAAGGCATTGCGACAGACAAGACAGACAAGACAGAGCGCGAGCTGCAGCGGAAATGGCTGCCACGTGACCAGAAAGGAGTGTTGTGTTCAGCAGCACACACGAACACGGTATATGGATGACACTACTGTATGGACCACCTGACCAACAATCTGTCTGTCTGTCTGTCTGTCTGTCTCTCTCTCTCTCTCTCTCTCTCTCTCTCTCTCTCTCTCTCTCTCTCTCTCTCTCTCTCTCACTCTCTCACTCTCTCTCTCTCTCTCTCTCTCTCTCTCCTCTCTCTCTCTCTCTCTCACCGTCAGAAGATTGCGATTGCGAGTTTCTCTTTGTCTTTATTTTCTTTCTATTTTGCTTGCTTTTTATGTCTCTATCATATGGATTCAAGCTCTTTCTTTTGTTTTGTTTTTTTTTTTTTCTTCCTTCTCTTATGTTTTTGTTGTTTTTTTTTTCTTTACTTCTTTCTTCCTTTCTCTTCTCTCTCTCTCTCTCCTCTCTCTCTCTCTCTCTCTCTCTCTCTCTTGTTTGTCCTCTTCTCCCCTCTCTCTCGCCTCTCTCTCTCTCTTCTTTCTTTCTTTCTTTCTTTCTTTCTTTTCTTTCTTTCTTTCTTTTTCTTCTTCTTCTTCTTCTATCTCCTCTCTCTATCTCTCTCTCTCTCCTCCCACCCCTGCTCTCCCTCTCTTTCCCGCCTCCACCCTCTCTCTTCTTCCCATCCCCCCTTGCCCCCCACCCCACCCCCCCACCCCCCCCCCCCCGGGTATTTACATGTCATCCATACCAACGGCCAAACTGGCTTTTCTCCTCCTCCGAAGATGTTATGCGTGCGTTCACACACGGAACCTCGGTTTATAGTCTCCTTCGAAGGACGGTGTGGGAAATGGAGTCAGAACCCATGTTAACTCCGAAGGGAAAAATCCTGCTGTCCTGAAACAGCCTGCTAGAGATTCGAACCCGCGCAACCATAGGATGAACAGGGCCACAAGTCCGGCGCTGTGCCACCTGAGGTATTCCGGAGGAGTCGGTGATGTACACGTCGATGTAATTGTACATCAGATGGGATAGGACTCCGGATTGGAGACTTTCCTTTGTTTCAGTGAGGAAGAATTTCGAAGTGCACCGTAAAATCATTGAACCACGAAAGAGCTGTAATCCACTCTGAAACCAAACCGGTCATAATAATAAGATAGAAGTAGTCAGCACCACACACACACACACACACACACACACACACACACACACACACACAGGCGCGACCGCACAACACACACACACACACACACACACACACACACACACACAACAAACACACACACACACACACACACACACACACACCACACACAACACACACACACGCACACAGGCGCGCCCGCATACAACACAACCACAACACACACACACACACACACACCAAACACACACACGCACGCACGCACGCACACACCACACACACACACACACGCACACACACCACACACACACACACACACCACAAACACACACACGCACACACGCACGCACGCACGCACACACCACACAAACACACACACACGCACACACCCACACACACACACACACACACACACACACCCACACACACACGATGTATTCATGAAGTATCCAGAGTTCACCATTTTAACCCTCAGTTGTCCAGCTCATCCCCCTCCAACATGATTTCTCGGCAAGCCGGTGTTTTCTTCCCGTCACAGATGAAAGCGCAATTGGGTTTGAAAACATTCGGAATGTTCTAGAAAACGGCAGTTGAACGCCGAAGCTGCCGTCACATCTCCACTGATTCGTTCTTCACGTCTGATGGCAAGCAAACCCTCTTTCAAAAGCAAGTTGTTGTTGGTGGTGTTGGTGTTGTTGTTGTTGTTGTTGTCGTTGGTTATTCGTGGTTGGTTTGGTGGTGGTGGTGGTGGTGGTGGTGGTGTGGTGTGTGTGTGTGTGTGTGTGTGTGTGGTGTGTGCGCGCGCGCGCGCGCGCGCGCGCGCGTATGCATAGCGCGTGTGCGTGTGTGTTGTTAGTTGTGGTGGTGGTGGTGGTGGTGGTGGTGGTTGTGTGTGTGTGTGTGTGTTGTGTGTGTGTGTAAGTGTAAGTGTAAGTGTAAGTGTATGTGTGTGTGTGTGTGTGTGTGTGCGCGCGCGCAGCGCCGCGAAGCGCGTGTGCGTGTGTGTGTTGTTAGTTGTGGTGGTGGTGGTGATGGTGGTGAAGTGTGTGTGCGTGTGTGTGTGTGTGTGCGTAGCTGTGCGTGCGTGCGTGCGTGCGTGCGGCGTGCGTGCGTGCGCGCGCGCGCGGCGCGCGCGCGTGTGTGTGTGTGGTTGTGTGTGTGTGTGTGTGTGTGGTGTGTGTGTGTGTGTGCATGGTGCGCACGCGCGTGCGTGCGAACATGAGTGTGTGGTGTGCGCGCATGTGTGTGGTGTTGGAGTCGGGGCGGGGGAGGTGGGGAGAGCGAATAGGGAGCCCCCCCAAACTTTACTGATACCGAATTCTTGAAATGTCGGAAACTGTGATTCACAGAGCTGCTTTCTTGTCTCCCTTTATACTCTTCTCTCTCATGCCCAGAGGAACGAAAGTGGGCTGTAGCAGCGAGCAGAAGAGGAAAGCGTGGGTACAGGGCCTTGGAATGGGAGAAAGCGTGGGTTTTCGTCCCTTGCCTGGATTAAGGGAAATCTGCCTGTTGCTATTGCAGACCGCCGCTGCTTTCGGCTCTTCCACATTCACCACGTCAACAAATCCAAAATACACAGTCCTTGAAGGGCCTGCGATCTGGGCGTAACAGGTTAGCTGTAAGTAAAACCAGCTAAAAGTTGTAGTTTGAAAAAAGTGAGGTGACTGAGGGAATGCTGCGTGCGGGTGTTGAAATGCGTGCGGGTGTTTGAAACTCACTTTTTTCACAGAAAAATACTACTATATCTGGCGACCAACACCGAGACAAACGAAGGACAAGACAACCTCCCACGCGTTTCGACCTATTTGGTCTTCTTCAGGCAAGACACACGACATTGCAGACAATGAACTCGAAGGTACAATCGTTTTCTCCCCCTCCAACGGGGGCGTAAAATGGAGGTGAAATGGACACAAAAATATGTCCTTTTTTTTTTTTTTTTTTTTAAAGAGAACACTTTGCCCAGATTTAGGCAAAAAGATTTGACCAAGGGAAAGACACTGACGTAATGAATAGTTATAAATGTCTTGGATTCACGTGCACAAAGAAGTTATTGTATGTGACAGGAACTGGTGGAGGCTACCCTAGAGAGGTAACTACATTGCCGGGGGGGGGGGGGGGGGGGGGGGGGGGGGGGGGGACTGAATTAATAAGAGCAGAAACAGAGTTACTGGGCCACTGACGAAATAAAGAAAGAAAGAAAATAACAGAAAAGAAAAACAAACACACGCAAGAGACAGAATTCTACAGAATATCCAAACATTGCTGTTAAGTGTCTTTCAGCACATTCAGAATCCACATTCCCTGGCCCATCGCCCCATTTCACATTGCTATTACGTGTCTGTCAGCACATTCAGAATCCACATTCCCTGGCCCATCCTCCCTCAAGCAGCTCCACTGGAAACTAACCAATCAACTTCCTGGCTTCCTTGGAAGAACGTTATGAATCTCAGGCAAAGATGAGACGTGGAATGAGATGCTGCGATATTCAGAACTTTTTGCTTTCATCCTTTGGGCGTTAGTCACGTAATGTATGATTCTGTGCCATTTTCGTGACGCATTTCCGGTCACGACGATTCGCGATCTCTGCGCTTTCTATGGGAGATTAAGGCGCCAGAGATATGATTGACTGAGATATTTGGCTGAAAAGAATAGCCTGGTCTAGCCACACAAAAAAAAAAAAAACCTTGAAAAATTTTTTACTTCCAATTTCATTTTGTTTTGTTTGTGCATTGTCGAGTTATAGAGCGCACGCGCGCGCGCGCGCTCACACACACACCACACACACACACACACACACACCACACACACACCATGAACACATCGTGCATATGCACACACAGGTACACAGAGAAGTGCTTATGGGAGCGCGCGCGCGCACGCACGCACACACACACACACACACACACACACACACACACACACGTACACACACACACACACACACACACATTGTGAGCGCGCGCGAGCGCGCGCGCTCACGCACACACACACACACACACACACGTACATACATACGCGCGCGCGTAAGCGCACACACACACTGACACAGGTAAGTATATTCTTTGACTGGTGTATATGCTTGACTGCTGCTCAGTTTTTGAACTGTCAAACATATAGCCAGGTCTGCCAAGGTAATCAGACAGCATTCCTCTTCGCTGTCTCTGTCTCACACACACACACACACACAGACACAGACACACACACATTCCCTTCAAAACATATACGTCACCTACCCGCTAACCTCTTCCCTCTCCCTCTCTTCTTCCTACAACCCCCATCCCCTCCCGACCAAAAAACAAAACAAAACAAAAAACAAAAAAAACCGCAAAAGCAAAAAAAAAAAAAAAAAAAAAAAAAAACAAAAAACAAAACAAACAAAAAAAAAACCTCTCCTGAATCTCCACCATACTCACACAATCACGACCATACTCACACAATGGCACACACCACCACACACACACACACACACACACACACACACACACACACACACACACACACACACACACAACACGTTTTAAAAGTTCATATTTAAATTCCTTGGCAATCAGACATTTTAATCTCTCCACCAGACGCGTAGATCGTCAACAAATTAACGTTTAATTAACTCACCAAACAAAATGAACGGGTTAATCAACTCTTTATTTCCCCCCCCCCCACCCCCCCCCCCCCCCCCACCCCCCCCCCCCAGAACACCAAACCCAACCTTTATTCCCCCCCCCCCCCCCCCCCCCCTTTTTTTTTTTTTTTTTTTTCTTTTTTCACCACGCTCTTTTTTCCATCTTTTTTTTTTCTTTTCTTTTTTCCCTTCAAATTTTATGTTGTTGTTGTTTTCCCTGTGAACAGACAAGAAGGGAAGTGGGAGAGGGGAGGGGAGGGGAGGGGAAGGGAGAGGTTGTAACAGGTGTAAACTTTTTTTTCGCTCTCTCTGCGTCCTTCCTTTCATCATAACGGTCAGTGGAATTCGAAAATTTCACACTTTTTTTTTTTTTTTTTTTTTTTTTTTTTTTTTTTGAATGTTGTAATCGTCAATATCTGCGGGGGAACAACAGAACGTTTCAAGCGTTCGCGGCAAATGCACCATTTGCCGGACAGCCAATTTTAAGACAGAAGAATGCTTTGTGCGTGGGCATTCTAGGTAGCAAGTGTGTTTTTTTTTTGTTTGTTTGTTTTTTTCTGTTCTGTCAATTATCCACAAATCATCAAATTGATTTCGTTGATACTTTGCAGGAGAGATCGGAAGAAGAAGATTTCATCATCAATAACAAACAACAACAAGACAGACAGACAGAGACAGAGAGACAGAGAGAGAGAGAGAGAGAGAGAGAGAGAGAGATGGTGAGAGAGTGGTGTGTGTGTGTGTGTGTGTGCTTGGAGCTGGCTGTCATTTGGTCTGAGTCACACGGACGGTGTTTGTGTCATTGCACTATTCTCATTTTGCTTCATTCTTACCTGCTCACTTTGCCTTCCTTTCTGATTCCCACAACCCTCAAATCAAAGTAGTTTACACCTACACGCTTGTTCGTGTAGACAGCGAAATTAACATCATATCAGCCAGATGCCCGTAAAGGCAAAGGTTCTCGACGTCACCATCATCGGTGCCATCGCGACTAAAAACCTTTTCAAGAAATGGATCAGGTGATACACGATTCATAACGATTTCAATTTGGTTCAAATATTCCATTCCTATCAGGGTTACAGGCTGATTCAATGTTCAACCTTCATGAAAATTTTATGAAAATAACTTGACAACAAACAAACAAACCCAAAACTAACGGACACTTGAGAAAATGTAGACCTCTGTCACACAAAAAATATTTTTACGCAGGGGAAGTAATATAGATTCGGACTGAAAGAGCTACTCCCCCCCCCCCCCCCCCCCCCACCCCTCACCTATTCCCCCCCCCCCCCCCCCCCCCCCTTCCCCCCTTTTCTCTATTTTTCTCTTCAAATGGGACATGCAAATCTAACAACGCTGGGACATGCAAAATAACACGACAAAGTGTTTATATTCCATGAAAACACGTGATTTCATCTATGGGGTTATCGATTTGAAAAACATAACTTCACATTGTTTATGTTCAGTTGAAATTTCGAAATAATCGTGACGAACAGTTCCCGGGATTCGCACTAGCATTTCGTAATTTCGTGCAGCTTTCGGCCGGTTTCGGTTGAATTCGGTTCAGTAGTTTATCAGTGATCGTGCTGACAGATAAACAAAGAACCATGTTAATAAACAGACGTGCTGACAGATAAACAAACAATTTATGCTAATAAACAGACGTGCTGACAAATAAACAGACAACCACGTTCATAAACAGACCTGCTGGCAGATAAACAAACACCATGTTAATAAACAGACGTGCTGACAGATAAACAGACAACCATGTTAATAAATAGACGTGCTGACAGATAACACTCATGTTAATAAACAGAGGTGCTGACAGATAAACAAACAGCCATGTTAATAAACAGACGTGCTGACAGATTTAAAAAAAAAAAACAAAAAAACATCTTAATAAACAGACGCAGGTTAACACCAGACCATCCTGAGGGAGGCAGCGCTTGAATTGTCGTTTTCCGACCAGTATCGGGCTTCTCGCAATGGTGAAACACTTCAATCTTAGCGTAACGTCCCTTGGTTCAATACAGGTGTGTGCCATTTTGGCGCAGAACCTTCATGTGGTCGCACGCCACAATTAGAAGTTTGCACTAAAACACTCTGTATATCCATATAAGCGTTTTAAAGGCCTACCATAAATTTGAGCCAGCATTTAATGCTAAACTGATACTTGATCAAAAGAATAACCCACTAATTATTTCCCTTGTGTTGGGAGATCTTCACCGATGAAATCACAAACAATTTTCAAATACATGACCTTTCCCTTAAGTTGATACACATTTCAGACCTTCGCGCTCATCCGTGATCCTGTCTTTGCACTATCCCGAAGGCGGCCAAATAATCCCATTCTTTCGATTTCAATCTGTCTGCTTGAAACCACCTGGCTTGTACCCTGATGGCCATATGAGGGAAAACGAGGAGAATCAACTCTCAGACACAACAAACACTCTCAAAACTATCCAATTGCGCCAGTCTATAAATACTCGACTCCTTAACCAAGACCTTGGCGCATTAATTTCGGTGTGCAGCCTATGGCATTATTGTTACGTTGAGGCTCGCAGAACAGGAAATCAAGAAACGACGTTGGGGCTGGATTGGACATACGCCGCGAAGCCCGCCAGCAACATCACCAGACAAGCCCTAACATGGAACCCGCAAAGAAAATGGAAAAGAGGTCGGCCAAGGAACACCTGGCGCAGGGACCTGGAAGCAGACATCAGGAATATGGGGATGACTTGGGACCAGCTGGAGAAAAGAGCCCAGGACAGAGATGCCTGGAGGTCCTTGGTTGGCGGCCTGTACCCCAGGAGGGTAATAGGCGATGATGATGATGATGATGATGATGATGATGATGATGAGGATGAGGATGAGGGTTCGCACAGTTAACTGAAGTTAACTGACAAGACGCTGATCTGACCCCAAGTGATAGTTGTGGGAATAGTGCACGAGTTCCACCAGGGAACACTTTTTTTTACTGTCGTAAGTCATTGACCTCTGGTCAAGGAGGAACAAAAGTGAACTTCATAAGGCTTAATTTCCTACAAATATCAGGTACCCCAGTGGCTCAGTGGTTAGAGTGCGAGTTATTACGTGAAAATGAGCATGTCCAGAGGGTCATGGGTTCGAATCCCAGCCATGGCTTGTCCCAAGATGGGGAAAAAAGGGGGGCAGCAAAGGGACATCCAGAGTCATGAACCGGGTGTGGCAAACCCAACCCCCCTAGAGTGTCAGGAGTTAAGGGCCGAAACACTTGCTTGAAGGGGGCTTCTCTTCTGAGGACTCTCTGCTGCCACGCTCTCCACGCTCTTTCTTTCTACATTGATGCCAACTTTCGAACATCATGATAATTTGTTACGCAACCCACTGATTTACACATTACTAGAACGCACGTATTCTTCTGCCTTAAGCGTTTTACGTACGTGTAAACATCAGAGAGAGAGAGAGAGAGAGAGAGAGAGAGAGAGGAGAGAGAGAGAGAGAGAGAGAGAAATGTAGTCATAGGAGGGTGGCAGGGGTGGGTTCATAACGACTGGCTGTTCTCAGTGATAGTGGTGCTGCTGGCTGTTTCCATTTTCTTTTCGACAGAGCCAGACACTGGAAGAGAGTGAGGCAAGGGGACGTAACCCAACATGAGTGGGCGTGCCGTCAATACGCTGTTTTTCGTGTCAACAACATACACACACACCACACACAACACACACACAACACACACACACACCCACACCAGAGAGAGAGAGAGAGGAGAGAGAGAGAGAGAGAGAGAGAGAGAGAGATTTTTTTTACGTGTAAGCGTTTGAGAGACAGTTTAACCGTAAAATATATAAGAGAGAGAGAGAGAGAGAGAGAGAGAGAGAGAGAGAGAGAGGGAGGAGACACAGAGATAGAGAGAGTGAGAGAGAGGGTTATACATATGGAAAGTTTTAATCATGTATAGGCCATTGCCCCTCATGATGGGGGTACATATATACAAACATTTTTCAGAACTGACAATTGTGAACAGTGAAAAACTGACTTCATCCAAAACTGACTTGGTAGTAAATTTAAGAAGTGAGAACAGAAACGCAGCTTAAAGGCTTTAGAAAGACAGACAGATTTCCTGACAGATTCCTTTTTTTTTTTTTTTTTTTTTTTTTTCGCGCGTACTCGCCATAAGCAACGTGAATCTAAACTGACTGGGCACTTAATAACATTTCAGCGGAACGTACTGTGCTCTTAGGTCATACAGAACTGGATGACATAAAAACGATATGTTCTTCACTTTCCTTCTCATTTAGACAAAGTGGACATATCAATTCACTTTTCACCGTGTGCTTTGTAATGATTGAGCGATTTC
>JADBJO010015017.1:27500-42500 GCA_016801955.1 Conus betulinus
CACCCAGGGATTGGCATTTTCTCTCCTTGATTGAACTGATACGCTGACTGATATAGCAAAAATCGCTTTGGGCAAGCCCACCAACGACATCTGTCCCATCAAAGAAGCGGGATCACTCTCAATGAACGTGAGCTCTAATACATTTTTTCCTCCTTGCTCATTTTCCTAACACCTTACGTCAGTACGAATTTTCGTCGGCTGTGTGGAACAAAACGCCTACGTCCTCTACACACACACACACACACACACACACACACACACACGCACGCACGCACGCACGCACGCACGCACGCACGCACGCACACACACACACACACACACACACACACACACACACACACACACACACACACAAGGGACGATAACTTCCTGCTGATGTGGGAGTGTGTTTTTAAGTTTGCAATACTAAAATCTGTGTAAATAAGTTTTTGTGAGACTTTTTGAAGGAATTCTGGAAATGGTTCCAAGCAAATGATTCCACTATACCATATTGTTCTTGAACCGTAAGTGGGAAAATCCATCCTGAGAGACTCTGAACTACATTTTGCACCTTGTTTCGCAGCTCTGTCTACATACAGGTAGAAAGTCGATGCTTTTACAACAAAAATTTAGTAAAAATGCCTCATGTGTTTGTGGGCAGAGCATCACAGTTGATCATATTATCTCATGTGCCGCTATCAAACAATCTATACCCATGCTTTCTACATATACTATTACAAATATTTTCTAAGCACCAGCATTACCTATGAACTCTTTCTTTCTTTATCAAAGAGTCCAATAAGTAAGTATAGTTTCTGACATTTATATTACTCATACTTATGAGGTTACTTTAAGTGAGTCAATCATTAACCTACTACTAAATGTACATAATATATACGAAAGGACCATCCTTATCCGTCCCCTGCCTCTCACTGTACTCTCCCATATCAAAACCATTTGTAGCTTTCTAGCTGTATCACGAGGGTTTTGTTTGACTGTTTTCATTGATGCAGTTTTTTTTTTTTTTTTCGTCTAATATCACCTAGAGTGGATAGACGTTAAATTGAAACACACACACACACACACACACACACACACACACACACACACACACGCACGCACGCACGCACGCGCGCGCGCGCGCACAAACACACACACACACACACACACACACACACACACACACACACACACACACACACAAATTCCGTCATTTGAAAAAAAAATCTTCAGACATCCAAATGCAAAACGCAAATGTATCAATATCAAAAAGAAAAAAAAAAGAAGAAGAAAAGACAAAGAAAAAAAAAGAAAAAAAAAATCAACAACGATGCTATTTCCATCTCTGTTGGCAAGAGATACAAGAGAGAGAGAGTCAGGGGAAACCATCAATATATCGATAGTCCATCTTTACCACTTTGAGCTGCTCGTTCACCGACATGTTAAGAAGATATTAGGGAGAAGACAGAGCGCTGTCTCTACCACTTTGAGCTGCTCGTTCACCGGCATGTTACAAAGGCATTAGGGAGAAGACAGACTGCTGTCAACATCGAACTGATCGTGGATCGTGGAACTCAAAGAAAGCTCACAAACGTTGCAAGTCTCGGGGCTTGACGGTTGTTGAGAAACTCGGGTTTCAACCCTTGGCCAGATCCATCGGCATGCTTGACAATGGCAAGCTGGCAGACTAGGTCCATGTTCTATTCGAGTTATCTTCCCCTTTAAAACTGTTGCTTACGACATCCAATCAGAATCGCTTTCTGACGTTAATACTGCATGTATGGTTTACTTCCCCTCCTAAAATGGCGACAGTTTTGGTTGACGCCGATTCGGATGTAAATTGAATCATGCTTCGTATTTCTTCATTCAAAACCCGCAAAGTAATCACAACAATGATTCGCCCATGCGACGCAGTAGCGCACCAGACAACATAAAATCAGACCAGTGTGTGAGAAAATGTGGGTGGAAAAACCGGTTTAGCTGTCGCGGGTGAGCGTATGTGAGTGAGACGACCCAGCTGTACCATCGGCATTGGTTCACGTCTGTCAACGGGGTCGAATACAAAACTTTCAGGCTGGCACCCATGTCGATATCAGAGCGTCAATTCTTTTTTTTCTTTCTTTCTTTCGTTTTTTTTTTTTTTCTTTCCTTCTTTTTCTTTTTGCAGTCCTATCTTTTGTGCCTCTCCTCCGTGGCATTGCACCCATGCCGCTCTATCCGACACCTCGTCCACAGCTACAGCATGACCCAACCTGCTACAGCCCCGGCACCGGCAATCCACAGGTAGCAGCAGTCAATGTCAAGTCATTAAGAGGCAACCCACCGGAGGAGAGACACTGCACTGCTGCCGAGTCACTTCGGTGGTGTTCAGTGGCGCGTGTTCTGATCCAACATACGCAGGACACCACCTACTAAGCCCTCTACTGACGCAATAATTGCTTAGCCGCGGAACTGGCGTGAGTGAGCTCTCCCACTGGAGGGTGCCACTACATCCGTCCAACGACAGTCCCCTATGGATTTGCCGATACCGGTGACCCCGACAGAATCAAGCCAAGGCCATAAACGTGGAGAGGTCATCAAAACTGAGGTCACTATGAGAGCAGGGCATGAAGGACCACAGAACTGGAAAACTTTTTTCTTTCTTCATCAATGCTGATTGAGGAGGATGAGGATGATGAAGATGATGCTACGGGGCGTCATTGTCTTCCTGTTGACGTCCGATCGCTACAAAAAGTTTGCAGTGAATAATCTCACAATGTCTACAGCTTCTTTGCTCAGGTTGGTCGGCATTTGTGCCTTTAAAACTCACTCGGAGTGCACGCGCGTAAAGCGAGGGGGTAAAGGTCAGGTATGCAAATGACTCCATACTGTGTCTGACCTATGACTGTTTACGTCTGCATGGCGAGTACCTTAAAAAAAAAAAAAAAAAAAAAAAAAAAAAAAAAACCCACTGAGTGATGACTGACTTGACACTGTAAGTTTCTCCTATTCTGCGGGTATTCGTCGCGACTTCAAGGCAGAGTGCACGTGCACAAAGCAAGGTGAAAGGTCAGGAATGCTGACAACTTCATAGTGTGTATGTCCTGTGGCTGTCTACGTCTGCAGGGCGACTACTCACCACCCTGTCTAAACACTGGCTTGACTGTGAATTTCTCCCACGGCGCCTGCGCACCACTGCTGGATTCGTTCTTGGCTCTAGTTCTATCTTTCCATCGGTGTTTCCTTAAAAATCAGCTCCGTAGTTTTCTGCGTAATCCCGTTGAAATGGATCCTGGTTTTGCCTTTGGATCCAGATAGGCATCAGAGATTCACATGAAAATTTCAGAGATTCTTCAATGCCTCATACACCGACTTTCCTCCACGTTTCCTTAAGGTCGGTTTCGTAGATGTTGTGGAATGTTGCTGACAGACAAACAAATACACAGACGAACATGGACAAGGGTGAAGACATGGTCTCCTTGACAAGGGGAAATGAAGGTTATTCCGAAGAAGAAAAGTCGAACTATTTCAGCTTTTAAGTAAACAAATAGACCATACTTTTTTTTTCCGCTTCCACGCGGCGCCACGCCTCCATCATCGTTTGAATGTAACCATGAGAGAGAGAGAGAGAGAGAGAGAGAGAGAGAGAGAGAGAGAGAGAGAGTTTTTCCCCCCCCCTTGCCAGTCTTCTGACGACATGGGCATCCAGAAATAGACACGAGCCGGCCATAAACTCGGGGTCTGGATGGCGTTCACTGGACAGAAAGATTGACGACGGCGTCAGTTTCACGTGCCTGTGAGGACGGGTGATCCGCATTGACCTAGTTTCTGCCGTGACGACATCCGCCCCCGACATTTTATAGGACTGGGGCTCGTTTAAAAAAATATATATTTTCTTGAAAAAGAAAATCAAATATAGCTTTGAATGTCTGAATGTCGCTCAAACTGATGTGAAAATTTTTGGTTTGATGTCATTCTGCCCTGCCCCTTCCTTACTACCCTTAACTCTCACTCCTCCCCATCATGTGATGATGATGACAATGGTGATGATGACGACGATCGTGATGATTATGACGATGATGATTATGACGATGGTGATGATGATGATGATGATGATGATGATGATGATGATGATGATGACGACGACGACGACGAGATGATGATGATGATGATGATGATGATGATGATGATGATAAACAACCACAAACAGTAGAAGAAAGAGAAGATGAAGGTGAGACAAGAAGAAGAAGAAAAAAGAAGAAGAAGAAGAAGACAACGACGACGACGACGACGACGACGACGATGATGATGATGATGATGATCACACCATCACGCACACGCGCGCGCGCGCGCGCGCGCGTGTGTGTGTGTGTGTGTGTGTGTGTGTGTGTGTGTGTACCATCCTTTTTTAATAGTCTCAATCAGCCTTCATGTGGCCCTTGCAGTCGGCTGCGCTTTGAGCAACATAAATTGAAAGCAGTATTTATGCAGAGACATTTTTACGACAACGTGGCATAACAACGGCTGCGTGCATCGCTCTGCAATTCAGTTTAGGTGATCTTCAGAACCTAACTTTAGGTCAGGCTAGAATTTTCCAAACATAGACATTCACCTAACTAGCATCATCATTAGCGTTAGCTTTAAAAGTAAATGGTAGTTGCAAAGCTAGGAGATCGCAGGCGGAAATCTAAACAAATTCTAAAAAGTACTCATAATGTCTCCGCCGAACAACGTGGACAAACGAATCACAAGACAACACGCGTCACCGTCTGACCTCTGGTCTTGTTCTTCAGGCAAGATAAACAACACTCAGGACGACGAAAATGAACGACCATTCACTTCTCTTCGCCAAATTCGGCGCAGGATGGGCGTTGAATTACTTCTTAGAATGTGTTTGAATAACTGAATAGAAAACACTCGGATTCCATTAGCAGCATTGATGGTCAGTAGTTGCTGTTCCAGCGTTAGTCTGTTTCAGGTTTATGGGTCCTTCCGAAATCGCCAGCTGATGCAATGTCACGTTTACCGTCAAGGCTTGAAACGTTCTGCAGCCAGCAGGATTCAGTGAATCTTCGACATTTGCAGAGTTTCTTCTTCTTCTCCAGCCTACTATCCTGGGAACTAGAATGATTTCAACCCTGCTCTTCTTCCCATTCCCTGTAGTCATTGCGATCAATTAAGCGACAAATAGTGAGTTTGGGGGCAACCGACTTCACGGCTCAAAGTGAAAGTTGGGAGCTAGTGAGTGGTATGCTGGCTTGATGAAAGCATTTAATGATGGATGGGAAATGGACAAGAGCTGCATCTAGCCAAAGGTTTTCATCCTAGAAGGTTGCCAGCTCAACTCGGTTCCTGTCTGTCTGTCTGTCTGTCTGTCTGTCTGTCTATCTGTCTCTCCCTTCTGTATGTGTATTTGTGCATGCGGGTGCATGTGTGTCTTTCATGAGTGTGTGTGTGTGTGTGTGTGTGTGTGTGTGTGTGTGTGTGTGTGTGTGTGCGCGCGCGCGCTCGCGCGCGCTCGTGTGCGTGCACGTGAACATGTGCATAATAAAACACTTCTGAAACAGGTTCACCACACAGTGTTTTTCTCTCAAAACAATTCATCATCCTAGAAACATACCGAACACCAGTTGTTTTCTTTTTCTTCTTTCTTTTCTTTTTATTAACCAGTCTCGAGATCATTCTTTGCACTGCTTTCAACAGATGAATGTTTGAAAGCATGCTGACGGTGATCTGACGTGGACTGTTTGGTTCATTTTAGTCGTCTGCTGATTAGAACGTCTGAAAGAGACTTTGTGGAAACATCACTTGTCTCTTTTCATAATCATTGTGTGTTACTTTTGCACCACGGCTTTTTTTGTGTTCATTTGCCTTTTGTTCAGAAAGTGTCACCTCTATTCGTCTCTCTCTCTATCCCACTCGAGAACCAGTCCCCCCCCCCCCCCCCCCCCCCCCCCCCCCCCCCCCCCCCCCCCGCCCCCTTCCTTTCCCCTTCCTTTCTTTTACTTCAGATGTCAGGGGACTTTTACAAGACGTAGCCCATCACCCCAACACTCATGCTTCGCATGCTCCCCTCCCCCCCCCCCCTTCCTCTTCGATGTCCCCCCTACCCCCTTACTCTTCGCTGTCCCTCCTCCCCCCCCCCCCCCCCCCCTTCCTCTTCATTCCTGGCTGGTCCTCTGCTTTCTCGTTCTTGTGGTCAGGTTGTTTTGTTTGTTTGTTTGTTTGTTCGTTTGTTTTTTCAACAACCAACCGTTTTAGGAGTAGGTTAGGCCAGTCACCTAACCTCCCTCCCCCACCCACCCCCCCCTCCCCCCAACCTCTCCAGTGGTCAGGTTTGGCTGCCGACCCTCCACCTCCACCTCCATCCCTCCTTCAACCTCCCTCTTCTGTTTCTTCTTCCCTTCTCTCCCCCCCCCCCCCCCCCCCCACTTCTGTCTCTCATACTGTGACTGAGTCGAGAGTTACCCCCCTTCCCCCCTTCCCAAACCCTGTCATTCCCTCCCTTTCTTTGCCCTCTGATGATTAGCAGTGCTGAGGAGGGGAGGGGGGGGGGGGGGGGGGAGGGGAGCGGTGGCGCTGTGGGAGGGGCTGTAGACAGACAGAAAGCGGCTCAAAGGCGGAAAGGGTTGGAGGGAGGCGATAAAGGGGGGTGGGGGTGGAGGGGAAGAGGGGAGGGTTACGGACCGGGCAAAGCCGGGGTATACTGCTAGTCATGCCTAAAAAACAGACATAGAAGAAGTAACTATCATATCACTCCATGGATGCCAAAAGGACGGACAAAGAGGAAGGGGAGGGGGAGGGGGAAGATGGAGAAAAGGGGGTAGGGATGGGAGTTTTAGAGAGAGAGAGAGAGAGAGAGAGAGAGGCAGACAGACAGATAGACAGACAGACATAGAGACAGAGACTTAACAGAGACAGATACAGACAGACAGACAAACAGGCAGGTAGGCAGACAGAGAGAGAGACAGAGAAGAGAAAGAGAGGAGAGAAAGGGAGAAGGAAAAGAGAGAAATACAGAGAGAGAGAGAGAGAGAGAGAGAGAGAGAGAGAGGAGAGAAACAGAGACAGAGACAGACAGACAGAGACGAGACAGTGACTTTCACACTTTCACACCCCCCCCCCCCCCCCCCCACACACACACACACACACACATACCTTTTGTGTAGAAGAAAATGCGTTTTTGCGTCACAGCAAACTATCACTGTCTATGTCTGTCTGTCTGTATGTATGTATGTCTAATGTCTGTATGTCTATCTGTCTGTCTGTCTGTCTGGGGGGGGGGGGGGGGGGGGTCAGACAGACAGATAGACAGACACAATCAGACAGCTTTCAAGAAGCTGTGGGCAGCTAGATTGGCCAGCGCACGCGGAATAGAAAGAAGAAATTAAGAAAGAAAAAGAAAGAAAGAAAGAAAAAAAAAAAACGAAAGAAATAATAAATTCAGAAAGAGAGACACAAAAGAAAAAAGAAAGAAATTAAGAAAGAAAGAAAAAGAAAGAAAGAAAGAAAGAAAAAACGGAAAAGAAAAAAAATAAGAAAGAAAGAAAAAAAAAGAAGAAGAAGAAGGTAAGAGAGTAGAAAAACAAAACAAAGAAAACAGAAGAAAAGAAAAGAAAAGAAACAGGAAAAGAAAAAAAAGACAACCAAAATTGACCAAGAAAACAAACAAACAACAAACAAACACCCGGAAAGAAGGAAATAGCACACATTTTTCCGGAAGGCGTGAGTGCTGTTGGGAATCTCACCCCTATTCCCCCTTCTCTCCTCCTCCTCCCCCCCCCCCCCCCCCCAGGTATCCTTCAACATGGGGGGGGGGGGGGGGGGGGGGGGGGGGGTTCAGCTGGAGACGAAGTTGGAAGGGTTGGGGACTGGGGGGGTTGGACGGAGGAATAGGGAGGGGAGTGGGGATGCAAAGAGGAAGGGAAGAATGAGGTGGGTGGGCGGGGAAGAAGAAAGGAAGCATGAGAGATGAGGGGCATCTGATTGACAGGAAAGAGAACCAAGTGGAAACTGACAATGCCGATATCGACATTCCGAATAGATTGTCCGGTGTACTTTTGACGTAATACCCCCCCAATACCCATCCACCCCCACTTCTTCCTCCCCACCTCCTTCCCCCACCTCTCCCCCTGTTGTTTTGTCTTAGTTTCTCAATTTTGCTTTGTTTTGTTGGGATCTTTTTCTTTTCTCCCCCCCCCCCCCCCCCCCCCCGCCCCCAGAAAGCACAAGATAATCAGTGTGACTTTCACCCCCCCCCCGCCCCCCCCCCCCCCCCCAACCCCTCCACACACACCTTTTGTGTACAAGAAAATGCGTTTTTGCGTCACAGCAAACTATCACTGTCTATGTCTGTCTGTCTTTGTCTGTATGTCTGTATGTCTATATGTCTGTATGTCTATCTGTCTGTCTGTCTGTCTGTCTCTCTCTCTCTCTCTCTCTCTCTCTCTCTCTCTCCCCCCCCCCCCCCCTTCCTGTGAGAATGTGTGAGTGCATGCGTGTGTGTGGAGGTGTGTGTGCATGTGTGCGTGTGTGTGTATGTGTACCCGCCACGGTATTTTCACATATGTGTTAAAGATTTTTCTACATTTGTGAAGCTATGGTTTCGATTATTATTTCTATTTTTCGCCTTTGATGAGTTTACGAAGACAATGTACATCCCTTGACGTAAGGGCTAGTTAGGCAAATGTCAATAAAAAGTGTCAGTGTCAGTGTCAGTGTCTCTCACCCCTTCCTTCCACCCTTACTGTCAGTTTGTCTCTGTCTCTGCCTCCCTCTCTCTCTTTGTCAGTCTCTGCCTCTTTCTCTCTCTCTCTCTCTCTCAACACTCTGTCTCTCTTTCTCTCTCTCTCTCTCTCTCTCTCTCTCTCTCTCTCTCTCTCTCTCACTCTCTGTCTGTCTGTCTGTGTCTCTCTCTCTCCTCCCTCTCTCCCTCCCCCTCTCTCTGTCTGTCCCCCCCCCCCCCTCTCTCTCCTCTCTCTCTCTCTGCTCTGCTTTTTTTCAGTCACATCTTCAGAACTCTACAATGGAATGATTTGCACGTCACAGTCACTTATTGCGGCTCACTCACAGACACAGCTGCATCCAGATTAGTGCTCTCCTCTCTCACTCTGTCTTTCTCTTTCTCTCTCTCTCTCTCTCTGTATCTGTCTCTGTCTGTCGAGCGCTCTCTCTCTCTGTCTCTGTCTCTCTCTGTCTGTCTGTCTGTCTCTCTCTCTCTCTCTCTCCCTCCTTCTCTCTCCCCTCTCTCTTCTTCTGTCTGTCTCACCCTCTCTCTCTTTCCCTCCCTCCTCTTTCTCTCTTCTCTCTCTCTCCTCTCTCTCTCCCTCTCTCTCCTCTCTCTCTGACATATACAGTCACTTATTGCGGCTCCCTGACATATACAGTCACTTGTTACGGCTCCCTGACATACAGTCACTTATTACGGCTCTCTGACATGTACAGTCACTTATTACAGCTCGATGACATAACAGTCACTTATTACGGCTCGATGACATACAGTCACTTTTTACGGCTCCCCGACATACAGTCACTTATTATGGCCCTCCGACATACGGTAAGTTATTACGGCTCCCTGACATATACAGTCACTCATTACGGCTCCATGACATACAGTCACTTATTACGGCTCCCTGCAGTCACTTATTGCGCCTCCCTGACATATACAGTCACTTATTACGGCTCCCTGATATATACAGTCACTTATTGCGGCTCCCTGATATATACAGTCACTTATTACGGCTCCCTGACATACAGCCACATATTGCGGCGGCTCCCTGACATATGTAGTCACTTATTGCGGCTCCCTGACCTACAGTTACTTATTGCGGCTCTCTGACATATACAGCCCGGTCCGCAGGGCGCAATTAGGATCAAGTCGCCGTAAGACACCCCACCACTGCAGGCCCTGCACGGCTGCTGATCAGTTTCGGCAGTGTTCGCGTGGTCCCTCCTGCCTGTTCTGGCCCGGTGGACGCAAGACGCCGCCTGCTAAGCTTCCTTACGAATTGAAATATTTGCTAGGTCGCCGAGAGAGAGAGAGAGAGAGAGAGAGAGAGAGAGAGAGAGAGAGAGAGAGAGAGAGAGAGACAGTCTGTCTCCAGATGGCACCACCACGCCCATTCAACCACGACAGTACCCATAGAACCTGTCCATCCTGACGACTTTGGCGGAGGCACCATGAGTATGGGCATGGAGAGAGGAATCCTCACTTGACGTTATAAAATCGAAAAATACAATGCAGATATAAACTGGAATGGACATGTTTTTAAAACAAGATGGTTACCATATTTACCACTTATAGAAATGGCATGAAAAGAAAAAAAAAGGGGCGAAAGAAAAAGAAGGAAAAAGATGAAAGAAATATGAAAATTGTAATTTTGTAAGTGATATTTTCTCCAGTCAATTTTGCATTGATAAAACAATTGGGCTGGATTCATCAATGACTACAATGTTTAGAAGGCATCGACAATTATGAACATACATGTATACAAATGTCTTTATTATTCTTGCTGATTTTGCTGTTTACATCTATATATTGATCGATAGCTGTTCGTTACATGGATGTACGTGTACGTGTGTGTGTGTGTGTGTGTGTGTGTGTGTGTGTGTGTGTGTGTGTGTGTGTGTGTGTGTGTGTGTGTTTTTTTTTTCATAGCTCTTTTTTTTCCTTTGAGTATGTTTGGTAAAAAAAAAAAATATTATTACTCTTTATGTTTAAATGTTGTTATGTTCCAGTGTTGTTACGTTGATTAAAACGAATTAAAAAAGTTTTAAAAACATTTTTGACTTAAAAAAAAAAAAAAAAAATTCTCACTGAGGTCGCCCCAGGAGAAGGGCACGAGGAACCACAGACGTTGAGACTATGTTTGCTTGCTTGTTTTGTTTGTTTGAATATTTTTTTTTTTTATTTAAATGAAGATCCATGATAATAAGTATGACGAAGATAATGCTGCAATGTTTTAATCTGGTCAGAGGCGACATCACAGGGCTGTACGCTATGCTCCTTTAATCATCATATCCCGGCGTCAAGCAGGCCCGAAAACAACAAGACACCTGCAGTGTTGGTGAAGAAATTTGAGCCATGACTCCGGAAAAAAGCATGAATTAAGAGGATAAGTCTGCACTGAATGGTTCCTGTCAAGCCAGTGGAGCCTACAACGCTCTCCACACTGGATGAGAGCCGTCTCGGATCGACAAATTCCACACATGAACGTCTCTGATGGGAATCGAACCCGGGACATGCCAGGCCATAAGTCCGCCATGACGACCACCGCACCACAGCGGCTGGATTTTCCTTAACAGCGAATTTGGTCACGGGGCGCTTTTTTTTTTTTTGGCCTGTGCCAAAAAGCAAAAAGAGAAGAGAGAGAGAGAGAGAGAGAGAGAGAGAGAGAGAGAGAGAGAGAGAGAGAGTTCGGATACGGAGGTTTTATTCATACAGACCCTAGCCCATAATGAAGGGGCTAGTGTGAACAAATCTTTTCGAAAAAGAATCAGGAACAATTCAATCAAATATTCATCAAAGTGAAACAGGTAGTCGACTAACTAAATATCAAACAGTACATAACAGTAAATTCTTAACTGCATACTATACTGCTAATCCTAAATGCTTTGTACAAGAAACAGCAAAACATTTTATGGTGGCTTCGTTTGTGGATGCCATGAGTAATCAAAGTCGAAATAAGGAAGTATGCTTAGAATTAATTTTGATCAATTAATTGACGCCTCAGATCATTCAAAATACAACAGAACACAAAGTGAACCTCATTTTCTTCGGTACCTTTACACAGTGGACACAGAAAATCACATTTGCTATGCTTCCTGTAACGATTATAATGAACAAAAAAGTTCAGAAATACCTAATCTTAACTTCGCCATAAAATACTTTAAATGACTGTCCATTTTAATTGATAGATATGATGGAACACAATGCATACTTCTGAACTGTCTGTAAAAAGCAAAACGGTCGCTTTCTTGAACATGACCTGACCATTCTTGCCATCTGCAATCGATTAGTCGATTCCGAAGTATCTGAAGGAAATCATTCACATCTCCGACACCCTGTTGTAACCACACGAAACCAAAACCAAGTTGATGATCTAATCTAACCCTCACATTTGAAACCCAGTTTACTCTTCCTCTTGCATCCAAATCATATAACATGCTTTCCTTCGCAACCTTGAGATTCCCGTTTGTTATTTTTAAACAATTGTGCATACACTCGGTAGCAGATTTCAAATATATCGGATCTGTTTATTTCGCCACAGATTAAATCGTTAGGTGTTCGCATACTCACTCGTAAAAACTTCTTCAGCGCAAATAAATGAACGTTTTCACAATAAGCAGCAGAATCAGAAAGGCCCCAAAGTTCAGCTCCATACAGTGCGGAGGGCTGTACCGGAGAGTCAAATAATTCCATGAATAGTTTCAAAGATGTGTCTTCTAACTTTGATAGCTGTTGCACCATGCTGAGTAATGCACGCTTGGCTCTACTTGCAAGGTCTTTACATGCAAAAGTGAAGCTTAAGTTTGTTGAAAAATATATTCCCAAATATTTATATACGTTAACTGCAGGCATCACCTATATCAATTACTTTATGCATCAACTTGTCAAATCAACAACAATGCACAGTAGTCCAGATTGCAGGCGCATCAATAACGTTATCTTTCATCTCTCTCTCTCTCTCTCTCTCTCTCTCTCTCTCTCTCTCTCTCCCCTCCCCCCCCCCCCCCCCCCCCCCCTTCCACCCCCACCCCCTCTTTCTCTCTCTGTCCCCACGTCCTTTCTCTCTCCTCCAGATCTTTGTCTGTCAGTGCTTTAGTCAGCTGATACTATTTAAGGCACAGTTTGAAAGTCAACATCTGTCAGTTTCAATGCTGGTTCATGAGGTGATTCCGCCTTGACCAAACACGCCTAGACCCAATCATGACAGACATGCTCAAGTATTTTGCGAGTTGTTTACATTTTGTTATGGGCAGTCCTAACATTGAAAGTCCTGAAACCACTCTTTTATGAACTATGCCTAGTGAACCTATTACAAGAACAACCACTTTCGTGCTAAATCCCGCATCACTAAGAGCATAGCAAAAAGAGGCATGTACTTTTGAAATTTTGCCTCATAGCATGTTTGTATGAATGCGTCAAATGGGTTTGAAATCTCGATGACGAATGCCACCGAGTTTCGATGGTCGATGAAGCATAGATCAGGTTTCAGCCTTGGCAGATCTTCAACACCGTTTTTATAGAGACAGGCCTATTTTGAAAAAACATCCACAAAATCCGTCGCAATGCATTTCTGTAGCTCCTTTTTCTGATGATCTCAACGCATCTGTCGTGTCTTTGTGTGTAGAGGCCCCTCAGTTGACGACATCCATTCAAGGCATGGGAATTTGTGTCAGAACGAAACCCGCACAAAGCACACTCTCTCCGGTAAGTATCAGGATAGTAGATGTTGTTCACTGCATTGGTCTCCAGCAGCTGTAGACGCCCCTTGCTGATGAACCTGGTTATTTGGTCATTGACGTTGGTGTTGGTGAGGTGTCCTATGGAGTGGGTCATTGCCGCATCCGGAATTGCAACCCGGATGATTCTCCCTTGTTGTTGCAGCTGCTGAAAATGGTGCGTATCCTTGTCCATTTGCATTCTTTTGATTGCGCTGTACAATTGTTTAGAATTACTGTAGCGCATTTGAACTACTCCATCCTCAGAAGCTGGGAGTACTACTCCGAAACTGTCGCTGTTTTCATCGAATTCCAGCCTTAGATCCAGTCGCACACACAGCTCATGGAGCTCAACGAAGGAAGACCGTGACCAGTTGACCTTACTGCCTTTCCTTAACTTCCTTCGGAGTCTGTGGCATATCCTCCAAAATTGCTGTCGTCTGGATCTGCGTGAGGCACTTTCTCTTTTCCATGTGGAGATGGAAACTGTTGCGCGCTACCATTCTGACATGTTGGTCATCACTGTTGAGAACAGAGATCAGGAATGAGATGCGTTTGGCGTAGTACATGGTACTTGGTTTCAACAGACCAAGGCCGCCTTGTTTTCGGGGAAGGAACATGTGCGCTCGATTGGTAGAAGAATTTAGCTTGAGATGAATGCGAACAAAATCAACTATCTTATCTTCCAGAGTCTTCAGAAGTTTTTCTGTGTGATTTTGAATTGCTGTAATAAAAGCTCAATTTTTGAGGAAGCCATGACGTTTACAGCATCATTTTCTTGCACAATGGTAAAGGTAGAGAGCGAAATTTTTTCTAGCGTTCTTTCGAATTCCTCGCTCGCCTGTGCTAGTTGCTCTCTTTCTCAGAAGTTCCAGCCAGATTTGTTTTGAAATCCAAGATACTGGTACGGCTCATCTTTTCCATACATCGGTGTATCTTCCCCTTGCAGCGTCACGTGGACGTTCTCAGTCACATCTGTAGAGGCCCAGTTGTTTCCTGTGCGTTGTCCATGAACGGTGGCACACTTCTGTGTTTCACTTCCATTCCGGTGTAATGCAGGAAGGTTTCCGTCTTATCTATCATTTCTTGTAAGCTCTCCTCATAGCGAGCACTGGCACATACATCATCCATGTATGCCTGACATGGAGAAGGCATTGAAGCTGGTGTGAACGGCTGCTCCATCCACCGGATCCACGGGTCCAACGCCTGAATGAAGACAACAGCTGACCATGGGCAGCCTTGCACAATGCCACGATGCCTGGTAATCCTGGGCGTGGACGTGTCTCCCGTCTGCACCTGGAATGTAGAGTTGGTGTAGATATCCGCCGTCACGTCGATGATGTGCTGGGGGTAGCCGGCGCTCTGCATCGCATCCAACATCACTCTGTGATCAATGCTCCCATAGGCGTCCTTGATGTCAACGAAAGTAGTGTAGAACTGACTTGATACATGCTTGAAGTTCTCAATTGCGGCTTTCAAGCAGAATACGTGTTCTTGAAGGCCGTTTCTTGGGACAGACCCCTTCTGTTTTGATGACAGCCTTCCGGTCCATACATACATACATACATACATACATACAGACTGACAGACAGACCGACA
>JADBJO010015018.1:0-25000 GCA_016801955.1 Conus betulinus
GAGAGAGAGAGAGAGAGATAGCGAGGGGGGGGGGGGGGGGTGGGGAGGTAAGGGATGATGGATAACGAGATACAAGATGGAGGGAATAGAGAGAAAGAGAAGAGAGAGAGAAGAAGAAGAGAGGAGAGAGATGAGAAACCACAGACATGCGGGTTGTTTTTGCTATCGTAGTGCACAATGGGATGAGTGTGCGTACGAGAAAATATCACATGAAACTGGAGGTTTGAACAGAGTGAAAATCGATGTCGCTTTTGTCATCGTCGTGCTAAAAATAAATTCAAGACCTTTGAGCACCGTCTTTTATTTTCGTGCGCAATGCTGATGTGCATGGAGGCTTGTGTGTGTTTGTTTTTTGTGGGTGTGTGTGTTGTGTGTAGTGTGTGTGTGTGTGTGTGTGCGTGTGTCTGCGCGGCGTGGCGCAGCTGCGCGCACAGTGTGGGTGTGTGTTTGTGTGTGGTGTGTGGTGTTGTCCTTATTTTTTTTTTCTATTCGTTTTTTTTCCTACTTTCTTCCAGGTAAAGGCTCACAAAATTATTATCATTGACCATGAAGTTATTCCCATTCAACAACAAAATTAAACGTCACCTATCTGGTCTCTGTGGTGTTTTCGCGGGCGTCGTCGCGGGGTCGGCAAAATGATGGCCGCCCGATCGGGAAACCGGTAGAACCCCCCCCACCCGAAAAGAAGAAAAAAAAAAAAAAAAAGAAAAAAAAAATAAAAAATCGTGCATAATGGGTGTGACCTGGGACCTCATGCCCTTTATAACAAGTTAAAAAAAAAGACCCCAATTGTTTTTTGACCTGGACTGGTCGAAATGAAAGTACATGTAAACCTGGGGAAAATCGTGAGATGTGTCCAACCATAACCCAGTCCGAACAACGCGTACCCTCACCGGTGAGGCGATGGCACAATCGAAGGGTATAACACACACACACATACACCACACACCGGGCGGCGCGCCCAGCGATAAGACTAGCACATCACGCATTGCACCAACGTGCACACACCCCCACACACAACAACACACCACACACATGGCACACACTCATCAATAAAACCAAGGTAATTGCAGACACACTCGACCAAGTGGGCTCCCATAGTCAGGGGGTCAGAGATCCTTTTTGCCTTAGATCTAAGGGTCCAGAGGCGGAATCACGGCGACAAGGTCCTTGTGTCGTTCGCCACCTTGCGATGAGCTTAGTTATCAGGGTAGAGAGAGAGGTAGGGGGGTGGAATTTGAGGTAGAGAGAGCCGGTGAGCAGAGAGGAGATAGGAGAGAGAGAGAGAATCCGACGCAAGATTCAAGACTTTTATTCATGTTCGGCCTTCAGCCTCTCACGAAATAATGCAAGATTATGCCCGTTCTTCTACGAAACGTCGTACTGACAGCTTAACACACGCAATATAACAGTGACGCTCTCCTCCTCACAATTTTTCAGGCTTAATTAAACCATTTTCACGCTGCACGTCCAGACAAGTGCTTTGGGCACACAGAAGCAAATGCACCTCATGTTTCTTTCTATTTCATTACCTTGTGGGACAACTTATGCTTTTTCTTGACATTAAACGTTTCTACTGTACTCGATACAACGGCTATTCACCCAGATCGAAATCCTCGAGCCTAAATCTAGTTTTGTATATATAATTTCCGATGCTTTTGTCTCAATATCTGAGATGGTAAATCAAGGTTTAAATTGTGGTCATCTGCACAAAGTACTCGTAAAATTGACCTGTCACTCATTTGAATATTATCTACCAAGTTTTGCCACGGCGTCATAAGCCTTTGTTGAAAACAGTGTATAAAACCACGCACACTTCCCACACCTTGCTTCACCCAAACAAAGCCAAATCCATATTTAACAAACTCAACCGATATATTTGTTACCCAGTTTTTCCTTACCTCTGTGCATCTAGGTCGTTCATAACGCATATCATATGCCTTACGTGGAATCAGTAATTCTCCATTTGAATCAACTAACCCCATAGCCGAAAGCCCTTAACAGCAGATCAGAATTTATCATACATTAAGGGTAGCGATTTGTTTCGCCATTAACAAGGTCTTTCGGTGTTCGTGCTGTCTATCTACTCCTAGTAAATTTCTCTCAAAGCGAATAAATGAACTGATTCCCAATGGACAAACAGCATTTTCTAGGTCCCCATATTTCAGAAACCATACTGCACAATTGGCTGTAACTGAGAATCAAATAATTTTCATGAATAAAATTATAGGAGTTTTTGTTTTAACATGTTTTAACCTTTTTCAAAAAAGATAAAACATTTTTCGCTCGGCAGCTTGCAAGGTCTTTGCATGCAGCAGCAGCCTGAAACTCAAGCACGTTGATAGAAAAGTATTCCTTAAATATTTGAACTACACGTTAACTACAGGCTTGTAACACCATTATATAACCATTTTTCAATCTCTCACACTAAATAAGCCACCCTTCCAAAAGACTATAATATTGCTTTTTGTCATATCAACTTTAAGCTGAAGAGATAAAGCAGCAGGTTGTAGGTATTCAATTGTGTCTGCAAACCTGTAACTGTCTCCGCCATCAAAACAACATTATCAGCCAACGATAAATAAATAATTCATACGCGTCAAGTGAAAATTCTCAGCACCATGTCTTCCATTGTTGAATAACTCCCTATCGCTAATTCGTTAATAAAAAGAGAAAGCAGAACAGGGGCTGCAGGCATCTCCTTGTCTTCCACCTGATGTGTAGGCAATGTAATCAGTTAAACATAGAACCACATCGAACTCTTGCTTTAACACCCATTGTTACATGCTTTTAATACATTTAAATAAACTTACCTTTAATACCATTTTAAAGAGAACTGGTCCCAGAGAAGATTACGATTTATCGTATCAAAAACTTTTTTCAAAATCTGTAAATGCAACATAAAGCTTTCGATTGTAACAGAACTGCTTCTGTATGAGAGCTAGTAAAGAAAACATGTGGTCGACTGTTGAATATCCTTTTTCTAAATCCAGATTGATATTCACACTGTGATATTATTCCTTCCACCCATTCTTGCAATCTGTTTATTTATCACCATACCAAAATAATTTACTACTAATATCACTCAAAGAAATTCCTCTATAATTGTTGGGGTTATGATGTTACCTTTTTGAAATTGGCTGAATAATAGATTCAGACCAGTTGTCAGGAATAATACCATCATCAAATAGTTTATCAAATAATTTCAAGAAAAAAATGTATAAACCTGATCATTCGAATACTTAAAGAGCTCGCCAATAATGCCATCGGGACCAGCTGCTTTACGTAATTTTTTTTTTTCAATTTTCTTAAAGCAAGCAGTATTTCTTCTTTAGAGATTGGACGATTCATATAGTCTTTTCCTCCGTGTCTTCAACTGAGTCCTCATTTTACTATGTTGTCAGCATCCGTTTCCAGCAAAGCTTTAAAATGTTGAAACCAAGAGTCAATTGATATGTTACTTCTATGCTGTTTCCTTTTGAAAAGATGCATTATGAAAACGGTCCCAGAATTCCTTTTGATTTCTCACAGTCTATACAAGTTTGTCTAATAAGGCTTTTTGTTGAAGCTTTTCTTCTTCTTCTTCTGCTTTAACAAGTTTTTATACCCACGTCCTGGCAATAACCTATATTCATTTCTTTTTTCGAATAATTAATTCTTTTTTTTCTTTTCAAATTTTACAGAACGAACGACGAAATATATGCAACAATCTTTTGGTATTTTTCTTTTACAAAGTTTGCATTCTAACATTTTCAAATCTTTAACCATTTACTTGAATTTTCATTGTTATCAAAGGATATACCTGTTTTCATGGATTCAGCACTTACTCTTATACAATCATTAAAAGCTTTAAGAGCATCGTTCACATTAACATCAATTAAATCAAATCGCAAGATTAATGTTGGTACGCTATTTCCTCACTACACAAAATACTGGCATATTTATCAGCACATTTGTCATCCAACAAAAGTTTGTATATAATATCCTCTTTTTGCGTACAAATATCAGATAAATGTTACTTTGGACAAAAACAAAGCCTGCAGTCACTGGCAAAAATGGTCAGAATCAATACGTTCACAATAGACAGTTTGCAGAAGTCAAACAAATATAAAAGTTTGGTGGGTTGTGAGAATACAAAATAGTCTGTGACGCAGCTTCCAGAATGAGATATGAATGTGTAGCAACCTTCATGGTCGCCTTTGCCCCCCACACACCATTTAAAGATACTCAAATCTAATGTCAGTACACATGTTCAATAATAATTTCCCATAGTGTTGTTCAAAGTAAGATCATTTGATTTGCCGGGTCAAATTAAGAGACAAGGTATTGAATTGCGGGTCAAAATTAATTTCTCACAGAGGTATTACTGAGAAATATCGAGAAGTTCACGCCTGTTCAAAATCACCAACTAAAATAACATACACGTCATGTCTGAAACAGAAAAATCAGTTAAACACTCATACTAATGCCATTGCCTATATGTAACATGAGTTATAAAAAATGGGGGACTATATGCTACAAGTGGTACCTCATCTTATATGATCTGGTGGCTATATGTATATATATACATAGTTACATATATAGTGTATAATATATATATATATATATTACCGAAATATCTTTATCCAAGCAAAACGGTCTTTGTTTATCAAAAAGATGCAACTATTGACATGATCCACATCAACACTTTTGACATACTGAAAAGGTCAATTTTTTTTATGAGCAAACAAGCCCTCCCGAACGTGGCTGACATTTCACGTGGGTTTTTACAATTTACGCTGTGTAAAACGTCTACAATGTTTAGTGAATTTTTACAGCAGTTTGACAAAATAATCTGTATCTGGCAAAAACCATACACAGAACATTGCCCGCTATGAATGTCTCAACTAAACAAACAGAATTAAATTCACAAACAAAAAAAGTAAAAATCGGAATCATACATTTTTGTCAACAACCCATTTCACATTCCACAGCAAAAAAGAGAAAAGTTCGATTTAGTCACACTGTGTGTTGCACGTGCTCACTCACGTCACGCTGTCGCTGGCACCACCTCACTCTCCTGACCAGCATTGCTCGCTCAAGTGTGTCACTGATATAGGTGAGCGCGCACACGGGTGTTAGATTAACCCTGTTCCTTCTCTTGCTGCTATCAGGGGAGGGGTGGGAGTGTGTGGTGGGGTGTGGGTGGGGTGGGGAGTATATTCAGAGCGTGGCAGGCCGATCTCCTATCTGGATTCGTGCAGTGGCCAGCCCCCCCCCCCCCCTCGCCCCAGCAAATAGATGCAATTTTATTAGAACTTTTCTACAGCCTTTGATAAGGTTGACCGTGAGGGCCTGTTACTTAAATTAGAACACAGTTGGCATTTAGCGGTTCTTTCCTAAAATGGTCCAGATTATTCCTCGTTGGGAGGACGCAGAAGTTATTGTAAACCTAGTCTTGTCAGGTGTACCACAGGGAACTGTTTTGGGCCCTTTTTAAAAAAAATATATATATATAAATGACATAAGTTAGAAAATCTCTCTCCTGAACTACTATAAGGCTTTGTTTGCATATGACAAGCTTAGTATATAGAACAACATAGAAGCAAGAATGATACATGCTTTCTACAAGAAGATCTAAACGCTTTACGACAGTGGGAAAGAGACTTGGAAAATGAAATTTCATCTCCAGAAGTGCCAGTGCGGTGTTGCGTATATGTAATAAACAGCTCACGAACTAGATCGGTAATACTCTAATCCACAATCGCTATTCTTAAAGAAACCGATGCTGCAAATTATTTAGGCGTTGATTATAGATAGTCGGTTCAAATGGAAAGGAACATTTACAATTTAGTATGTGAGAAAGCAAACAACATTCTTAGGCTTTCTTATAACAGGAACATCAACGACTGGTGCCCCACAAGGTCCAAGGCCGCATGCTTTGTTTGTAAAACAACTGGTTAGACCTGTACTCTGGAATTATGGCTTGCTCAGTCTGGGACCCTCTACCATCTAAGGGACAATTGATAACCTCCCCTCGCCAAAGATCGAGAAAGAGAGCAGCCACGGTTAGCAAACAGGTGAATCGTTCTCAGAGAGACAGGGAAACATCCTAGGTAAGCGCCATGAGGAAATCTAGAATGGAAACCCCTTCGAAGAGAGAAAAGGCCTTTATTAAACCTTAAATAACTTCTCAAACTTCAAAGGAAGAGCTGCACTAACTGATCAATCCCACCTGGAACACAAGAGTATCTTAATAAACCCCCCAGTAGACAAGGAGTCGGGCGGCACACAACAGCCACTCCACCTATACCCACCATCCCTGCACAGCAACCTATGTGACAGCTCCCCCAGTTATATTATTTTATTCCCAGTTCTGTAAGGCTGTTTTGAACTCAGACTTGCCCACGGTGCCAGGTCTCAAGATTTCCACACCATGCAGTTATCTTTTACCAAATCAAATTGATAAAGACAATCCTGATTATCGGGCATATTTTATTTGACTTTTCGATTTTCAACCCTCCCCATATAGTTGCTATGCCTACTTAGTCTCGGCCTTAATACCTGGCCATTGGTTTTGACCTTTTTTAAGTTTCAGTTCCTTGTTGCGACCCTCTTGTTGCCAAATTGCTCCAAGGGCCCAACAGGCTTGAGGCTCGCATTTTTGTTTTTTAACATGGCGCGGGGTGATCTACTCATTTTTGAGGTGAACCATATTTTTAGGTAGAAGAAGAAGAAGAATTACTTTTATCGCCAATCTCTGTGGAGGAGGAGTGGTCGAAGACCAACGTGCTCTTTTTCCAACCGTTTTCTAGCTTTTTTTCAGGTGGGTGGAAGCGGGGGGGGGGGGGGGGGCAGGGGGGGGGGTGGTGGGTGGCGGAGGCGGGGGGTGGGGGGGGGGGGGGTGTCGGGGGGGGGGGGGGGGGCACGTTTCTTTCCATTTTGTTTGGGTGGGGTCGGGGGGGGCGATCGTGGTTTTGCGCCTAACTCTCCCTCCTCCCCTCCTCCCTCACCCTTCTCGGTCTTCGTCTTCTTCTACATCTCGTCATGTTCGGAGATAAAGGGACGAAGTCTTTTTCCCCTACAACACAGAATTCGGTGCCTCTTACTGCAGTTTTTCGTTTTTTTACACCTTTCAGAATGTTTTTTGCCTTCGTGTTTGTTAAAAAAGTCCTCACACTCACAATGCACTATTCGGAGATGTCTTTTCTGCTGTTCAATCTACACTGATGACTTTTTTTACTCAAATTCCAATGTCGCTTATTACTACTTTTTATTCCAAATTTATCCGCAAGAGACATTTAATGCAGTTTATCCTCCATTACGTACTATTCACACCCCTGTTCTGTTGTACCCTCATTTTGGTTTTGGTATTTGGTCTTTGCTGTTCCATAGAAATAGGTTATTCCTTCTTGATCTACTCTACCCCACATCTACCCTCGCTTCGGTTATTAGTCTTTTTTTGTTTTTTTCCTTTTTTTTTTCCAGCTTTCAACCCAGAAAGCAGATCAGAGTTTGTTTCTTCAAGATTTTGATTGTTTCTTTTTTTTTTTTTCTTTTTTTTTTTTTTCTTCTCTCTTGTTTTTTCTTTTTTTTTTTTTTTTGTTTTCTTTTGTTTTTTTCTTCTTCCAGATCATATTTACCCTCCACTTTAAAATCTTTTTAAAGTACTCCTCACATACCGATACTTGTACTTATGCAACTCAGCATACAGCTCTCCCCTCCGCTCAGGGCACAGGCCCATCACAAACAGTGTTTTTTTTCCATCACTTCATCAGCACGCTTACACCGTGTTTGTGTCATTCTGGACCTGCTCATGGAGTGGAAGCATCTCCAGAACGTGCTTAATATAAGTCCTCGGGCCGGGAACTGAGGAGTAGGTAGAACCTTACTGCCCACTGCCCCTGTGGATGTGTCGCGGCGGCGGCCGGTCGCCGCGCTGCGTGGGCGGCGGGTCGGCCCTGTCCAAGGCTGGTCTGTTCACTGCGGCTGCCCATTTGTTGTACTTTTGACTTTTTCTCTACTGCTTCTTAGCCTGTGCCTTCTGGGACACCGGCTGTTCTTTGGCGCCATTGGGTCGGGTTTCTGGCTCAACATCATCCGCGCACCCCCCTTCAACACGACGCAAATAGTGGAGACGAGCGTGCCAAGTGGGGCAACACAACCGCCAGTAGCTCGGCTGTTGAGGTGTCACCCGGCGAGTTTTTCTGCGCCGTCTCTTCTTCTCGACAACAGCGAGTGTGGGTGGTGGTCCGGCCATGGTTCTAGGTGTAGACCAGGCCTCAGGCAAAAAAAAAATTGAAAAATTGTCGATCAGTATCGACTTTCTTTTTCTTTCTTTCTTTTCCCCTTCTCTTCTATCCTTCCTTCAACAACAACTTACGCAGAAATTAACAGGACGACACGAGTGCGAGGAACCTGCACACGCTCCAGCTGTCCTTCACACAATACACGCCTCCGCCGAGAGATTCTAGATAGGGGGGGTGTAGTTGTGCAGGGAGTAGAAGAGAGAGAGGGAGAGAGAGAGGATAGAGAGGATGGAAACGTGGTCGAGAGAGAGGTAGACCGAGAGAAAGAGCTTTAGACGTTGGGGGGTGGGGGGAAAGGGAGTGCTCTGCACGCAACACACCAGATTCTGCCCTCCTCTTCCCTCTTAGTATTCCTTTTCTCTCTTCAATAACTGTACACATTATAAAAAACTCACCTTTAAAATAATAACTTTCCCTTCCCGGCTTAAACAAAAATAACATCATGAAAATTTTTCTTTTTTCCTTTCTTTTGGCGCTTTAAACTTCGTTTGGCGTGCTGGACTTTTAATCTGTCTCTTGTTTTTGTTTCCTCCCTTTCTGCTGCTTGGCTCACAACAACACCTACACCACACCACCACTCTACACCACACACCACACCCCCCAACAGCACTCTCTCTCTCTTCCGTCAATCGTCTCTCTCACACACGAACACCCACACACACACACTATTACACACACACACCACACACACATACACAACACGCACACACACACGCATGTGTCGACCCTCGTGTGTCTTATCCTCTCTCATCTTCGGCGCACAATCAAATGCCACACTTGAACTCCCGCACCACTTTTCAAAGATAAAGGCGATTTGCCCATTGGATGGATGACTGGTACCATAACCATACACCCCATGAGAAATGAAGAATTAGGAAGCAAGGAGTTATGAACAATTTTGACTGGAGACACAGGACGGACTGAATGAACACTACCCCCGGAGGCAAGAAAGCCCTGATGTAAACTCTTGGTGTGCATTGTAAAGATCTCAAGCTTGGTCTCTACCTAGGATAGGGCGCTTTAATATAATATTCCATCTTATATCATAAAGAATGGTAATCATCATCATTATTTTTTTGATACAAGCCAGCTACTACTTGCTATCTACTGCTGCCACTCTACCATCAATCATCATCATAAACTCATCCTTTTTTGTTACAATTAATCATCATCAGAATCTTTTTCCTCCTCCCTCTTCTTCCTCCTTTCTTTCTTCTTCTTCTATTCGTTCTTATTGTTTACAGTTGTCATTGATCATTGTTAAGTACATTAATATAACTATTACAGGGATGTACTACTGTCCTATCATTATTTCTATCTAGGCTCTATTTGTCCTTCAGCAGCATTCGGAACATATACGGTGCCCACTAAAGCGTTAAGCGATGATGATTTACGATTAGACGATATGGCAATGATAGAGTTTATCTCCCACCTTACAGTCTCCCACTACCACATTAGTTTCGGCTGTAGGCAGAAGCAGCAACCCGCTGTTGCAAGCGCGTAGTTAGGACAATAGCAAGTGGAACGGAAGATTTGTGGACCGAAGACCCATCTCTTTGGAGGAACGCTGACCGCTTTACTTAGCCACAAGCAAAACAAGCAGTTTTAGCCCTTCAACTCGCACGCGCGCAGCAGCTCACGTTCAGCGAGGGGTTGTAGACGTGCATGCGCAGAACCGTCCATCGTATTTGCTTGCACGTGGTTGAGATCAGACATGACAAGGAAAAAAAGATCGGGGTTAAAAATGGTGACGCAGAGCACACACTGCGTGTATTGTTGTATTGAGTGTTTCTTTTTTCCACTTCGAGTCATATTGGGACAAAAGAAAAGATATGTGTGAGAGTCTTGAACTTCACAATAGATACTTTGATGTCATTCGTTTGTCACACAAGATACTTTGATGTAATTCATTTTCACAATAGATACTTTGATGCCTTTCATTTTAAAAAGCAATGCTCGTCACCTACGCACCTGAGGGAGCAATTTCCGCGGTCAAAAATTGGTATGAGGAGAGGAGAAAATACCCAATAAATTGCATTGCAGCGCTTGAACACGATATGGTGTCACATTGATTAACATGTCTCTCTTTGACTGACTAGAAATAATAACAGCATCATTCTCCCTACCAAAGGAGATTAAGATTTTTCATTGCATTATCAAAGAGAATATATGCTGGTGGTGGTGGGGGGGGTGGGAGTGGGGTGTGGGGGGGGCGTTAGAAAAACTGGGGGTGGCTGTGATTTGTCTCCAGCAGCGTGATCTCCCTTCCTGCTTCGCGCGCCATGGTCCTGAGGATGCTGATGCATGCGTGACTCCTACGACTACCAAACCACTCACAGACCACAAAAACACACAATATTGAAAACTTTGTGAAATCAGACTAAACGCAGAAAGAAGTATAACATTGAATGCACGGATCCAAGTATATACTTTTTAATCATATATTCTCACATTCGCACCGGTACACTAAAAGCCCTGACGCCAGTATCTTCATACTTTTTCTTACACCCCATCCCACCCTTCACCACACACACACACACACACACACACACACACCCACACACTTGCGCGTGCGCGCGCGCACACACACACACACACACCCACACAACACAACACTCCACATTGTCACACCATCATCATCATCACCATCTTATCACACATCCATCATTATCACCAATCTACCACAAATATCCTAATTACATTGACAAACGACACTCACATTAACCGGTCCAGAACAAGATACTCTCTAAATCCATCCGTGTCTGTGTGGCCAGCAGGGTTTCCCAAACTGCTCCAGCAGAGGGTTTGTCAGAGATCATCTCAATCTCTGGCTAAATCTTTCCGAATCTCACATCCCTAGCAGAAGTCACCGCTGATCTCCCTTGTAATTGAACACTATCTCCTCGTCCTTTCATTGTCCTCATACCAAGGACCTTCAGTGGATTTCTCAGAGCCAGATGTGAACCAGAACTTCCTTCGCATTTTGTCAGACTCTGCGCTGGTGATCCCGTTTCATTTCTGTCACTTCTCCTCAGCCGTGCTCCCATTCATTTGTCACTTCTCGCAGGTTATTCCGTTTCATTTTAGTCACTCTTCTTGCAGGTGATCCCGTTTCGTTTGACACTTCTCCTAGCAGGTGATCCCGTTCATTTTGTCTCTCCGAGGGGGTGATCCCGTTTCTTTTGTCACTTCTCCAGCATGTGATCCATTTCATGTTGTCACTTCTCCTGGCAGGCTTGTTCATTTTGTAACTTCTAGCAGGTGATCCCGTTTCATTTTTGTCACTTCTCCTTGCAGGTGATCCCATTTTCATTTTGTCACTTCTCCGCAGCAGGTGATCCCATTTCATTTTGTCACTTCTCCTTGCAGGTAATCCTGTTTCATTTTTGTCACTTTTCTCCTAGCAGGTGATCCCGTTTCATTTGTCACTTCTCCTTGCAGGTGACCCTCCCGTTTCATTTTTGTCACTTCTCCTTGCAGGTGATCCCGTTTCATTTTTGTCACTTCTTCCTTGCAGGTGATCCCGTTTCATTTTGTCACTTCTCCTTGCAGGTAATCCCCAGCTGAATGCTGGACCCAGGGGCGCCATCTGCAGGCCTCTGTGGACTGTGCCAGCACCCAGAAACCGGGCACTGCCCAGGCGGGGCATGGGATGACAGCAGTGTCTGGTGCTATGGAGCGTGCCTTGAGTTGCGTACTGAGGACTTTGCCCTGCTTTAAGGATGTAATGCACCGTGGGTATTTCACACATGTGATGGCATCAACTATGCCATTCATGTTCAGGAGCTTTTCCATTAACTGTTCAATGACAACGTCCCCCCTCCCCGCAACCCTCTTGCTGGGCTAATAGGTGACCATTGACTTGGTAGTCTAACATTCAGTCCTCTAGAGACGAGTAGCCCCAAACAAATCCACTCACCCGATGACAGCAGACACTCGTAATGAATAATAAAATAGTAAAAAAAAAAAAAAAAAAAAAATCTGCGTTGCCAGGGCCCGTGGCCTTGATGTTAGCCCAAACCCTGTGCTCAAGAAATGCACAGATAGCACAGCACATGCACTCAGCCAAATCCGTCAGAGTTCTCTTGAGACCGGCATTCCCCGTGATGACTGGTCCAAACCAAACATTTCATGCCCCTTCAAAAAAGGTGATAAACATCATCAAACCGGAAATTACAGATCGGTCTCGCTGAGTTCGGTATGCTGTGAGCTTCTATGGCATATAGTCTGCCGACATCTGGTGAACCACCTTGAGCAGAATGCAATCCTCACCACCAAACGTCAACTGAGAGTCCATCCAAGTCTGTCCTGTAAAACCCAGCTGCTTTCCGCTGTCAATGATCTCCTTGACTCTTGACAGCAAAAACACATGGGACATCGCCTTACTGGGTTTAAACAGGGCCTGTGATACCGCAACCCACCCCCCCAAAAACGCTACTGTATGAGCTGAAGGAGTAAAGCAGTGATGACCATATTCACAAAAGGCCCTGGGCTTCTTTATCAATGGAAGTACAAGGATAGTCCGCGGGGGCAGATATATCAGAAGAAGTTGCATGGAAACAGAATCCCATTGGGGACTGTGATGGAACTGTTACAATTCCTTTGTCTCATAAATGACCTCCCTCTTGCTGTGTACTTGCAGTTTAGACTGCAGATGACTGTCTGCTGTAAAAAGATTTAGGGTTTATCAAGATCATCTAAAACTACAAGAATAATTTGTCCAACTGGAAGGCTGGGTAGACAGAGTGGCGTGAGATTCAGCGCCCCAAAAGGATGTTTCTTAAGTATCCGACAGAAAACAAGTCACATCCATAACCTAGAGGAAAGTTTTCTATGACACATACAGAACAAGCCATATCTTGGCCTTCAGATCTCCAGTGACCTCAAGTGCATGTTGCTCTCTCTCTTGTCATCTTGTGATCGAATTCCACTCAGGGTTTCCTGATGCGTCACCTAAACTATCGCCCTCAGGAATCTCGCTGCATCGCGTACCTGTTCTTTGTATTATGTATGACAGAATATATCTTTGTGTTAGTCAGACCATTCCACAATGATGAAAGACAGACTTGAACGCATACAGACTTGGGTGGCCCGCCCCAGCACCCAAGGAAATCGCTCTAATTATCCACGATGCGTCACCGCTATGCCTGGAGCACTCAACCTCCGGTCTGTACAAGACCGACGGTCACAGCTTCACCTGATCTTATGGTTAAGGTGGTGGAGGGGCTGGTGCCCATCATGCATCCTTATAACTACCTGATACTATAAAAGAAAAGTGACGAGAGATTTGTTCACACAAAGAGCCACACACACTGGTTGAATGACAACATAATTGGAAACTCAGGCAGCAACGACAGCAGAGGTTTTTAAAGTGCCAAAAAGTGACACAGAGCAATATAAAAATTTCACTCTCTGTACAGTCATGTGACTCGAATCAATTACATGATCAGATCAACTGACGCATTTAGAAGGATCATCCTCAGCGACTAAGATATCCTTTTTCTCACCTCCCTCAGCAATCAAGCCAGTGATCAGTGTCTGCACGTTACCAATCAAGACCAAGATGATGATAATGATGATGTTGATGATGATGATGATGTTTCAGAATACTTACATAGCGCCTGCTCGCATTTCGAGACAAAGCTATAAGCACTTTCAAATCCGTGATCTCATCTACACAACAGGCTGTCTACCTTGGTAGAACCGACTGAAGAGCTGCCTGTTGCTGTAATCGTTCATTCTCAGGTCATTCAATCGAATATCATTCATTTCTTAAAATTTCACGGAGGAAAAGTGCCATGTTGCATACGTCTCATCCCTTCCAACGGCCGAACTGGCCTTCTCTGCGTGGAATTTTATATGTGTGTAAAAGGTGCATGGGTTCATACACAAAATTTCAGTTCATATCCTCACTCGAAGGAATATTTGGGAAATAGGGCCAAGACCAATGTTAACTCCTACAGAAAATCTCCCTGTACCGATACGCTCTGTATTACATGAACAGAGCTGATCTGTCCAAGATTAAATAAAGAAAAGGATAACATGAAGATAGTTGGACCAACACACTGTATTTTTATCGATATGTTTTAATTCATATATATCTATATATATCTATATCTATCTATCTATCTATCTATCTATCTATCTATCTATCTATCTATATAACATTTTGCATTCACTTGTCTGTGCGCACACACACACATATATCATACTCAAACATAACCATAGTAGTAAACACTTAGCAATGCATGTATATCATGCATGTCAGGCACAATCCATATTCCTACTCAGTCCACGTTCTGCTTGGCGTAATATTTGAACTTGGCAAGGACACTGTGACGTCAACGTGAATTGTGACGTCAACTTGAAATGACATAGGAACATGACGAAAATAATAATATTGAACGGGACAAGGGAGCAAGAACTAACGGCTTCGGTGTCCAGCCTGCTTTAATTTGTTTTAATCGTCGTTTTCTCCATAGTGATATTATGTGGAGAAGCTGAATTTCAAGTCAGTAGTGCGTCGAAGTTCATTGTGTATGTGCGATACTTCTGATGACGGTACCAGCGAAATATGTACCAGTAAATTTATTTGTTATAAAAATGTTGTGAACGCAGTGTCGCCGAGAGTGACTTAAAACTCCTGCAAAAGTATTTATGTGCTCTAATTGTACCACCACATGTATGTCGGTGGGCTGAATTTATTGTTGTGAACACTGTAATATTAATACACGGAGAAGTTAATCTTTGTTTTAAATCAACAATACGTCGAAGTTTATTGTGTTCAATGTGACTTTGCTGAAATCGTGTTCGCCGGGGATTCAATATTGTTTACTGTGCTTTGTGAATCTGCGGTTCTTATGCTATGGATTCCTGTGCTTTGTGAATCTACGGTTATTCTATGGATTGCTGTGCCTTGTGAATCTGCAGTTCTTCTATGGTTTACTGTGTCTTGTGAATCTGCGGTTCTTCTTCTACATCGATTGTGTTTGTGAACGGCTGTGCTTACTGTGTGGGGACCTTGGTTATCCTTCTTTGTCTTCTTTTAGTTCTATATCTATCTATATCTATATATCTTCAGTCTCTCGAGGTATATATATATATATATATATATATATATATATATATATATATATATATATCTTTGCCAAATCATTACTATAACGATGGAAGAATTGTTAACCTGCACTTGTTTTCCCCCCCACTACTTAATTGTCCAGCATATATATATATATATATATATATATATATATATATATATATATATATATATATATATGAGGCACTGTGAATGGCGCCGGCGAGATCTGTGAGTGACATCAAGATATGTAATATGATACGCTGATATCTGATGATTGAAGTGTCTTAGGTATTGATGTCTTAACTGATGTGAATGATCTGTTATGCTATGGAGTGGCATGTATTGATTTTGTAACAATTTATTTTGATGGTTCAGGCAGCATATAAAAAAAAGAAAATCTAACTCGTGTGTTGCCTGACTATCCATGTTCGTATGGTGTGGTTGTGTGTAGGAGAAAACTCTTACACGCATCCAAACGTGGGCGAGAGACAGACAACAAAACGCGCACTGCACACCATCCGTAACAGACACACACTTTATTCAGCCTATCTTGTGATGCAGTTTTCTTCGTTTAAAACCCTCAGCATCTTCGACTTAGACAAAGTCAGTGTGATACATGTTGACACCACGGGTCTCAGACGAAAAGAAACCAAATCAGACTCGGATTAGGCCAAGTTCACGCATTATTGGTTGCACAGAATGAAAAAAATATTCAGGAATATGGGTTTTGCGTAACACATGGATAGAATGATGATTGTATACCCAACTAATATCATTACAAAAGTTTTGTGATTAAACACCATTATGTTGAAACATGAGTGTCCCCCAATTATAGACAATGACTACTTCCCAGTACTTCATGGATATGTAGAGGCAGCAGTTAAGTCCTTGAAACTGGGACGATTAACAATACAAGCAGAGTTAGTGAAAGGACGGAGCAGATAGGATGATAATTACCCTCACAGTCATTTGTCACAAGATCTGGCGAACTGGTGAGTGGCCAACTCCATGGACCCAATCCCTGATCATCACTCTCCCCAAGAAAGCCAACTTCCAACTTTGCCAAAATTGCCAAACATCAGTCTGATCAGTCATCCAAGCAAGATGATGCTGAAGATACTTTTGAACAGGCTGAAGCCACAAGCAGAGATTATCCTTGGTGAAGAAAAGGTAGGGTTTAGAGCAGGTCACACTAATACCGAACAGATTTTTTTAACTTGAGGATCATGTGTAAAAGATATCATTAGCACCAGCACCATAGTTTTGTAGATTTAAAAAAAAAAAGCCTTCGACAGGGTGTGGTATGCATCCTTATGGGCGACCATGAGACTGTGCAACATTAGAAACCAACCTGATCAGGACCTTAGAATGTCTCTAGGACAAGGCCACCAGTGCAGTCTTCCTCAATGGCACTATAGGAGACTGGTTTCAAAACAACTGTTGGAGTGAGGCAAGGTTGTTTACTCTCATCCCACTCATTACGACACGTACCTCGAGAGACTTATGGCTGATGCACTGGAGGGACATCAAGGTCGGTAAGTGTTGGTGGCAGGATAGCAACACCTACACTCTGCCGAAGACATTGACGGTTAGAAGGAGAAGAGCAGTAACTAGCCAAACTAGCAGAGCGCCTTGACAACTGTTTTGCTGCATTGAGCATGGAGATCAGCAACGAAAAGACAAAACTGATGACCAACAACACTAACGGCATCAGCACTAACATTGCTATCAAGGGATAAAAGCTAGAGACAGTTCACAGTTTCATGTGCCTCAGGGCAATGGTTTCAGAGGAAGGGGTTCAAAACCTGGAGTGTTCTCCAGAGTTGTGCTAATAACAGCAGCAGTAGCCAGACTAAGACCCATCAGGAATGACAGAAACACCACAATCAGTTTTAAGATCAGACTGACTAGTCATTGTCCTATTTCTCCATGCCTGTAAGACATGGACTCTGACAGCTGAACTTGAGAGAAAGATTCAGGCATTAAAGACGAGATGCTTCCACAAGTTCCTTCATCTCATGCAAAGACTACATTACCAACTTGGAGGTCCAGACCAGAGGAAGGAAGACCATTTGACCATACAAAGACCTGTTGTCCACAGTAAAAAGAAGGAATAGGAGATGGTATGGTCATGTATTAAGATCAACAGGGCCTGGCAAAAACCATTTTACAAGGAACAGTCCAAGGAGGCAGAAGTAGGGGAAGACAGAGGAAGGGATGGGAGGACATCAGTAAATGGAATGGACTGGCCTCACACCAAACAACTGTCTAAGAGCCTTTTGAAACCAGGGGAAATGGAGAACGCTGGCTGTGAAGTCTTCTGTTGCGTCCAGTCTACAAGACTCTATGATAGGTGAAAGAGAAGGTGAAGGAGAAGGTGAAGGTGATGTTCAAACCTACAATTTTATAATCAGTCCAGCACCTAGAAATATTATCGAACCTCGTTTCGATTCCGCAGTATGCTTCTTCATACTATACCTTGTTATTAGCAAGTTTTGAAAAATGGAGATACTGAATTCTAGGATAGAGATTTTGTTTCACGAGTGAAATCAATAAAGTCTAATTTTTAGTGTCCCTGTAAAGTCATGGCTTGTCGCAAAGAATACACAATGAAATACGTCAGTGGAAGGTTTCCTGATACAAGGCATTTTTGTTTGAACGAATATTCCTGTAGTTTCGAAAAATCTAGTATGTGTTTACGCCATGAATGCATGTTCTCTCTAGAATGTTCCTCGTTGATAATAAAAAAAACGAAACAAACAAACAAACAAAAAACCCCATAGAAATATGATTTTCAGCAACTCCCAATTTTCCCAAAGACATGTCACTTATTATTTTTTCAAAAACCATTTTAGACAGCTTTTCGGCTTCTTTGTCATCCTTATATAATATCTTGCCAATAACGTGAACCCTGATCGGTACAGAATTTATTCTTTTTACAGGTCTGTAATTTCCTTGTGAAGAAGTACAGCTTCACCTCATCGGTGGTATTCTTCCTTTACCATGGGATCCCGACACTATCAGCTGATTGAGCGAAAAACCTGGCGTTCAACAATAGATACAATATATACTTAAGACAGGCATTGTGCATCTCATTGGAGAAATATAGGACAAAGATATTTTTCGATGAAAAGGCAGATATTGTGTGCATCATAGAAGGAATTTAGGACAAAGACTTTTTCAAATGCTTAAAGCATGCTCCACAAATCTCATAGAGGGAATAATTATAGAACAAAGACTTTTACGATGCTCAAGACAGACATTGTGCACGTCATAGACAGACATTGCGCATCCTACAAAAGGAATGTAGGACAAAAGCTATTGATAACACTTAAGACGTGAATTGTGTAATTCATATCTTCTTCATCGTTGACTCAGACAGGAACCCCAGAGGCACTGACAAGGGGCTGCTGTATGGTTGAACCCCTCCAGTGACCTATAAAGCTTTTCCCTCATCAGTGTGTTGGCAGGCCAGGTCTCTGCTCTAGCTTTTCATGTGTGGGACAGTGCTGCAGGAAGTGTTCCACTGTCATTGGGGCTGTACCCCATGGGCAACTTGAAGACTCCCCGGTGTGGAATTTTGTGAGCATGTAATGTCTCAGTCTGGAGTGCCCTGTCGTCAGTTTCACAAAGCTCACTTGCTGGTCTGGGCAGCAGGTAGTATGCATCCTTCTTGTTGAATCCGGGTGCTGCTTAAGCCATCTCCTTTTCTTGCTTTATTGCAGTTAGCATGAGGTAAATGAATGAAAGATGCATCAGGACATCAGTCCTTTTCTAACAAAATGGATGTATGGATCTAAACATTTTTAACTCATTGAAGTACGCACACCAAACATTTACTTACACATAAAAGGACGCAAATCTACCATACACTTACATACATAGGTCTGCACATGGATTGTTTACAACATCGTCGGAGAGAGTGCACGTAAATTATAACTAATAGAAGGATGTGCATGGACCATTTACTTAGAAGTAAAAACGTCAATCATTTCTCAATCACAGAAATATGCACATTAATAAATTCAATAACTCAGAGAAGTATGTACATCGATCATTGACCAACGTAGAAATACGCACATAAATCTTAAACCAATTCAAAGAGGATACACATAGATTATTAGCTAATACAAATGCAAGTTCATTAATTATTTTCAATCATGAAAGTACGACATCTATAAGAAAATGAAAACTGCTTTGAAGATGCAGGAACTTTTACAGCAGGAATATAATGTGGTATCAAACCAAATTTCGTTTCTTAATGTTACAAAGACCTGAAGCAACCAATTCTCTACACGTCATTTTCAGGTATGTACATTAATCATTTCTAAGCCATAAAGTATGTCATTTCTGACTCACTGAAGCATATACAGCAATCATTTCTAAGCCATAAAAGTTGGTCGTTTTTGACTGACCGAAGTATGCACATCAATTTCTCTAAGTCATAAAAGTGTGTCATGTCCGACTCACAGAAGTATGTACATCACTCATTTCTACGCTCATTAATTATTTCAGAGTCATACAAGTATGTCATTTCTAATCCACAGAAGTATGTATATCAATTATTTCTACGTCGTAAAAGTATGTTATTATTTCTGATTTATAGAAGTACGCACAGAAATTATTTCTAAGTCATAAAAGTATGTCATTCTGACTCAGAGAAGAATGTAAAGCAGTCATTTCTGAGTCATAAAAGCATGTCATTTCTGAGTCACAGAAGTATGTGCATCAATTACTTTTAAGTCATAAAAGTTAGTTTATCATTTCTAACTCACAGAAGTATGTAGATCAATCATTTTGTAGTCATGAAAGTATGTAATTTCTAAGATGCAGAAGTATGCACATTAATCATTTCTTTACAGACTAAATCATGTATATATACTGTTAGTTAGGCAGATCATCTACCACTGCAGATATGAAGTGTTTATAATTCATATTTCTTGCAGTCATTGCAACACCTAGCTGCTCTGTAAGTTGCTGGAATGGTGCTCGGTACTTATCCTTGGAATTTATTGTTTTATTGTAAATTTAGTCCCTTGCGGGATTCATTCCAAGAGAACTGGCCCTCAGCACTTGTGTCTTAAGAGGTTATCTTTTTATATTTTCTACTTTTCACAAGAAAATGTAGCTTGTTTTGCTCTTTCATGATTTTCTTTTGCTTCTTAGGTGGCACCTTTAGTTAGTTTTTTGAAAACTCACAAACATACTATGGTATTGCACACCAGCCTTTTTCTGGTATAGCATTCTTCTTAAAACCGAAAAGGCAGAGGAGTCAAATTACCACTTTCCGCGGTCACTGAGGAGAAACAATCAGGTTTCGACCGGTATACCGGTATCTGACCAGGATTTATATGTTAGTGAGCTTTCTCCCCATTGGAGATGGTCTCCCACTTTGGAGACTATAAGCTTGCTGAAGGTTCATTTTGAGAAGCATTTATTTATTCCCCATTCACCCACTCAAGCACATACTGTCAGTTAGGCAGAATCATCTACCACTGCAGATATGAAGGCTTATCACCCCCCTATTTCGCTCGCTCTCTTCAGGATGGTTTAGTATCACTCACTGCCGATGTATAGCCTGATGTGCGAGTTGGCTGCACGTGTATTTCAATTTTGTTTACAATTGTATTTGCACGTGCGGGTTGGCTGCATGTGTAGCTCGGTTCTCAAGTTATTTGTGGTTCAGAGTGTTTTGCTAACAACGATTTTCCATTTGTGCCTGCAGTTGTTTACTATTTCTATTTTGGTGTTTAGAGTTGCTAGATGTGGTTTGCAAAGTATAAAACCATTTTTCTGTTAAGCATAGGTTGCATCTTTTTGAAATGTTATTGTATGGTGATGCCCTTTTTATGATTTTCCAGGATATGTTGTAGTTTACTTTTTTATCTTTGAGTCTCCAAATGTATTTGCTCAGTTCTGTTTGGTTTTTTGTATTTTTCTTTATTGAATGACTGTTTTGTGGTTTGCATATCTGGTTTTGAAATGGTTTTCAGTGATTCCTATGTATGTTTCTTTTTCATTTCCTGATGTCACAGTAGCTTGGTATACAATGTTATTTGTAGAGGCATTTATTGTTTAGTGGACATTGTTCTTTATTGGTGCAATTGCAAGATTTCCTTTCATCACCCTTCTTTGCTGCATTGCTTTTCGTTTTGTTGGATGAATCAATTATATTTTTTAAGGTTGGGCATACATGAATGTGACAGTTTGATGGTGTTTTTGTTGAATATTTTGGACAGTTTGTGTTCTTTTGGGAATGATGCTGTCAGAATTTTGAAAAATTCTTTTCCTACGTTTGTTTTTACTCTACCATCATATGGGGGGTTATACCATATGATTTTTCTTTTTCCTGTTCTTTTTGTTTTTGTTCATGTTAATATCTGGACTGTATTGTAGTTTGTAGCTATAACCACTTTTATGTAATGCTTCTTGGTATTCTGCTGCTGCGTTATTGAATACTCTTCATTGTGAGAGAGATTGGATAATCTCTTGTTTATACCATTAGGTATGGTTTTTAGTATGATGGTGGGTGGTTTGCTGTTGATGTTTACATAGATGGGTGTGTCGTTGGGTTTCTTGTGGTTTATATATATGGTTATTGAGGTCAAGCATTATGTCTAGGTAGTTTACTACCTTTTTATTTGCTATTATATGCATTATATTGTTTGGTCAATCAGTGGGCGATTGCATCTCTTAAGAGATCCAAGTAAAGGTTGTTTTCTATACAATTCTTAGCCGCTGACAATACTTGGGTTATTGAACAGCAGAGCTGACCACTCAGACTGTTCCATATTTTTTTTTATCTCTCCCTTGCATCCTTAAATGGATCCTCAAGCCTAGGCTCAAAGATTGTCCCCTACGTTTAATACTGTTTGCATAATGTTTTTAGTTTTTCAGCAACTTTTTGCCTCTCTGTTCTTTCGGTTTGTTTTAAATTACTACCTACCTTTCGCTGGCTGCTTTGGGGGTGCTGTTGGATTCTTCTTTGAAACCTTGGTGGCGAGAACACCACAGAATTACGGACTGTGGTGTGTCTCTATTTGACCCCAAGAGCACAAACACAATCAGCCGTGTCTCCCTGATGAATTCCGGTCCAGCGGACGAAAGGCCTAGGAGCAGGCGATACATATAGAAATCTCTCTTTGAAAGGGATTGCGAAGGTTCTCTCATGCAGCTAGTGAAGGGTTTTCATTTTTTATTATATATATATATATATATATATATATATATATATATATATATTTATGTTTTTTTAAATATAAATTTCAAACTTTTGCCAAGTCATTATTATAATGATGGAAGAATTGTTAATGTACACTTATTTACCTTCACTACTTAATTGTTCAGCATTATGTGTGTATATACATAAAATGGTGAGTGGGGCGTTGGCTACGCGCATGTGTGAAAGTGCTTGTGTGTATATGTTTTGGGGGGGGGGGGGGGTGGTGGGGGGGGATGGAGTTGCTGTCAGGCATGACAGGTTTGTGAGGGTTTTTTTTTTTTTTTTTGGGGGGGGGAGGGGTGGGGGTGAACGATTTTCCCCTTTTTCTGTTTGAGTGTGACTGCTTCCTTGCCAGTGAAATAAACTCCCCTGAGGAAGGCCCAACGGCCGAAATATTGGGATACCACAGCCCACTTGTTTTGTGTTTTCCAAGATATATTTGTTGAACAATTTAGTAGTGGGAGCGCAAACAAGTGTGTCATTTACTATTTCACATAAGTATGTCATCATTTATTTACTAAAAGAAACATGCATGCAATTTACCAATATATGCAAGTATTACACTAAACAAATATGATTCTATCTAAGTATCTCTGCATTAATTGCTGTTTGGACCTACGCCTGAAAGAACGGACCAGGTCTGGCTCCAAAGATGGATTCACACAAGCGCTGTGTCAAACTGCACACTGTGTTGCCGGTAGTAGAAATCCCAGTCAGTCTCAGACTGAAGTGTGCCGGCACTGTAGATCAGCAGCTCACACTCTCTCCGGCTTCCTGTCCCTCCCAAAGCCACGTTTCTCATTTGCAGGTTGACTGCTGTACATCCGGATTCTTTCACGCATGCGCTGATACAGCCAGTGACGCTCCTGGCCCAAACGGTTTTGATGACATCAGCTGTCGCTTTCTTGCTTTGATGTCGGTGGAACGTATTGGACACTGCATAAACAGAGAGCCATAAAATTTTTATACCCTCTCTCTCTCTCTTTCTCTCTCTCTCTCTCTCTCTCTCTCCCTCTCTCTCTCTCTCTCTCTCTCTCTCTCTCTCAGGGCTGAATGGAAAAAAGCATTCACATTTGCTTATTTATTACCCTGGTAACCTAGAATTTCGTTTCGTTCTCCTCTCTCTCTCTCTCTCTCTCTCTCTCTCTCTCTCTCTCTCTCTCTCTCTCTCTCTGTGTGTGTGTGTGTGTGTGTGTGTGTGTGTGTGTGCCCTGAAGGGACAAGGGCCAGATATTAAAAAAAAAAAAGCACCCAGTTGGTTATCTGCCACCCTTGGGAATAAAGATTTCTCTCTCTCTCTCTCTCTCTCTCTCTCCTCTCTCTCTCTCCCTCTCTCTCTCTCTCTCTCTCTCTCTCTCTCTCTCACTTGACGTCCAGTGATCTGTTGGCTCCTCTTTGGAAAAATGGTGAACTTACTGTTCTGAACCAGACTGAAACTGACCACATGCCCATACATTTTTTGTTAGGGTAAATGTAGAAGAAAGTATAAACATATGATTGTTCATAAAGAAATCGTATAAGGCTATGTTGATTGATAAATTAGTTCATGCTGCTCCTAATCAACGTGTGGTTTGGGACACGGTGCGTATGGCTTTTCCCAAAAAAAAGGAAACACAAGAAGGAATCAAATTACTGAATGGTTTCAACATTTCCAAGCATTACTGGAAAAAAAAGATGAAAGAGCTATTGGTCAAGACACACACCTGATGAGAATTTGTTGCCTATCTGCCAATAACAGGGGAAGAAGTTTTTCTCAGCACTGCATAAATAAACCCTATGAAAGCAGCGGGCCCTGATGGTCTGGTTGTTGAGATATTGAAGAATGCTCACGAACTGGTAGTTCCATTCTTTGTCAAATTTTGCAACGTACTTTTGGATAGATATGTATATCCCGGAATGCTGGACTGAATCGTTATCTTGCCATTATTCAAACAAGGGAATGTCAATTAGCCTGGCAGTTAAAGAGGTATTAGTTTATGTCATACAGGAAGTAAAGTATACAGAACCATTATAAACAGACGATTGCAAGCATGGGTTGAGGAGAACAATATTACAGGGGAATGTCAGGCAGGGTTTAAAGGGGATACTCTACCGTTGATCATCTTTTTACTTTAATGGCTTGTCTGCAAGAATAGTTTTCCTCAAATCGTAAACTTTATGCTGCATTTATTGATTTCGAAAAGTGTTTCAATACTATTAACAGGAACCTTTTATGGTTAGTACTGTTAAAGAATGGAATCAGATGTAAACTATATCGTTGTGTGAAAAGTATGTACGTTAGTGTGAAAGTGCGTGTGTGGTGGGGTGCCAGGTTTACAGAGTATTTTCAATGTTCTTCTGGCGTTAAACAGGATGATATCTAGTCCGATTTTGTTTTCGTTATTTATAAATGAATTAGCTCTCGAAATC
>JADBJO010015018.1:30000-45374 GCA_016801955.1 Conus betulinus
TTGAAAATGGCCCAGCCGATGGCAAAGGGCCATGTCGGGGCTGTCACCCTGTTGATGTAAATGCTCAAAATAGATTTTAAAAAATATACACGCACAACTCATTAAAACACACTCAATAAAAACACACCATAATTTTGTCACAAAACCTTTCTTCCATAAAATCATAGAAGAAAAATGTTGATCTAGTAAAGAAATTCAAAATTCACATCAGTTGGGACATCTCTAAACAAAATGTTCATGAAGCCTGCTACACAGTAATTATGTCTGACATCATGCAAGTCTCCACACTCCATGAACATGTGTTTTACGATGAATGGCACGTATCATGGAATACACTGTGGGTCTTCTTCTTCCTTAGAAACAGTGGAATGGGTGTAAAGCAATTGACATAGGACTGTTTTCTTCTTTAAAGCCATGCGTGGAACATAGTAAAAATTCTTTTCAATGGATATGGGAACTTGTTATCCATCTGCAAGTTCCATTCTTCTTATGAAAGGCCTGGGCTTTCGGGTTCGAATCGGTGTAAGGGACAGAGAACCTGCTCAACTCCCTGTGGCACTCTTGACAAGGTGATCAACTACCTCATTGCCTTGAATGCTCACATGACCTGAATCCCAAGCCGAAACTATATATTGTGTCCATCAGATTTCAGACACGTGTATAGTTCGAACAATTTCAGCAGTTCAGGGTGCTTAGGGCTACGGTCAGCAATGGTTTTCAAAGCAGAGACAGAGTCCGTCTGAATGAGGAAATCATAATGTTTTGATTTAGACACCATTTCAAGATTGCTGTCAAGTCAGCAGTGTATATGGAGTGTCGCCTGGAATGCCTTCAGACCATCTCTGAGAAGGAATGGTTGTGCAAAACACAACAGAGGTCACCCTTCTTCAGATTTCGAGCCATCAGTAAATAGTCTTTTGAAAGATGGACGTTTCGAACAGAGTTCAGCAAAAAAAATGAAGGAATGATGCCTTGCCTTTACAAGACGAGACCACATTCTGAGAAGATATCTGCAAAACACAACAGAGGTCACCCCTTCTTCAGATTTCGAGCCATCAGTAACCAGTCTTTTGAAGATGGGTTTGAATCTCTGCAAAAAAATGAAGTATCCAGATGAGCGATACAATAATGCAGATATCTGGGGTGAGAAAAGTTTCTCATGGATCGTAAGCAAGCTTGGGGTGAATCTCTGCACTATTCCAATAGCGAACAATTGAACTCCCAAGGGTGAATTGAACTAGGGTGGTCTTCAAATTTTTTGAAGAACTTTGGGTCAACACACACACACACACACACACACACACACACACACACACACACACACACCACAATGACTAGAACCAAGAACTGTGAGATTCAACCAATGAATCTTCGAATCATGTTGGTTCAGTTAATGCAATACCTAGTGATCCCTACACATACACAACAGCGCGTTGGGTACGAGTGGATAATTCATACTATCCAATTCTAACTCATGTTCCATTCCCCTGAAACTACCCATTGTACCTACAGCCCAGGTCTTCCCACAATCCAGGACTGATGCTTCAAGTGCTTACTTCGAACCGTGGCCAACAAAGTACCAACCGACTAATAGCTTGAAGCCTTCCCAAAGGTGTTCACCCTCAGACCAAGCAAATCTGAATGGTAATCATGACCCATTTGCAGACTGACGGTCAATGAGCCGAGACGGTCACATGCTGTGATTTGTCTTTCCTGAAGTGCACTTTGACACCAGCAAATAGCCGGTGGTGGAGGCTAGATGCCGTCTTCGTCCAGGGCTGGCAGTTTGGTATGTACTTGTTACTACCCTCCTGGACATGGGAATCACTTCCCAGTAACTCTCCCTCCTTCAGCATCCACCTCAGAGTACCCCCACTGGTGATGCCGGAGTTCGCACAGCTGAACGATCCAAGGAACTAATCTCAGCATTGGCAAAATTACCCTTACATTGCTTAAAGGACTGAAGAACATTCGGCTGACTTGTAACAGTCTGGTGATAATGTTGAGCTGGTTTGCCTTGATTTGTAATTATGTTGACATTCAGAGCTAGATCAAGGTGTTTTGAGCATTTGCACTTTGCTAGACGCAGTTAGAATACTGTGTTTTGAACAATTTATGAGAATGTCTGTAACGCAGTGTCCAGACTTAGGACAACTTCCTCTTTGATCAGTTCTTTTTGAATATGTCCTGCAAAGAGGTCCCAGGTAGCTTCTGGATAATTGAGTTGCTGAAGTTAACTGCAGCTTTCTTTACTCTCATATTTCAAAAAAAAAATTCTTCATAAAGATTGTTGTGAGTGTGCTATTTACAGTCTAGAACCAGTGAGGGATCGCATATTGAAACGTCTAGACATGAAAATGTACCCATGGAAGAATGGAGATATGCTGAAAACTGATCATTTAGAAATCGGAAATCCTGCTCTGAAAAGACATTTTCAAGAAGCAGACCTTTGGATGAAGAAATCACATTATCACAATGCCCATTAGAATTGCCCAACAGCCAAAAAAGGTCATGGAAGTTCTTCATTCAGGCTAATTAGCTCTTGTTGACTAACATATGCAGATGGAAATAAATATAAGAATAAACTGTTATCGTTTGATGCAAAGCAATCCTAGCAAGTAAAGCTTGATGAGGTGTATTCAAACCAATGGAATTGAACAAGAGATTTGTGACTGAGTAACCAAGCTCCTCCCATTATGCCATTTCCAGTGGGTTGTGCTGGTTTGGAGAATATGTTAAAGCCAAAAAGGGTTCAAGATAGTTGACTGGGGAGGGGACTGAAATAGCTCAGTTGGTAGAGCGCTTGACTTGTGATCCTGGGGTTGCGGGGTCGAATTTCGGGACATGGGGATTTTTCCCTCGGAGTTAACATTGGTTCTGACTCCATTTCCCATACAGTCCTTCGAATGAGACTACAAACTGAGGTTCCATGTGTGAACGCACGCACAACATCTTGCACACACATGAAATCCCATCACCAACTTTCGGAAGAGAAGGCCAGTTTGGCCGTTAGTAAGGATGACATGTTACACATAGCATGCACCTTCCCTGAAGATGGAGTATGGCTGCCTTGATGGCGCGATTAAAAAAGGTCATACACACAAAACTCCACTGCCTGTTTATACAGACAATGTCTACAGAAGTATCAGCCTGTGTATGCAGAAAGAAACAAATAATTGACTGTGAATCTCTTTCTCCTGGAGACCAATGACCACAGGCTTAGCTGTTGACAGGAGAGCTGCAGTTCCACTTAAATTTGAATTAAAAATGTCGGATAGTTCATTGAAATAAGGCATTATCCATGGTGATGTGACAGTGGTAGACACTTCAGATCATCTCTGTGTCCACATCTGAAACCTGCTGCACTAAAGATAAATGTGAAACAACTACTGTTTCCTTTTCATAGAGTCTTCAGTCCCACCAGCCAACCACCCTGCTGACTGAGACCCAGTGGGAGAGTTTGGAGACTTCAGGGCCACTTCCACCATCTTTACTTTCGGTTGAGTTTCAGATTTGAGATCAGAGGGTAAAGGGGAGGGAAGGTTTCCCGGAACGCCCAGCAACAGAGGGTTTTCAGACTACTGGCCAGTCTGGGAGAGACACTGTCAAATCCTTCTTGATAGGGGCGAAGAATGACTTATTGAAAACTATCTGATTACCAACAACCAGCTTCTTGGTTTTTGAAATGGATTTATCTTTTCAGTTTTCCCCTTTTTAATTGATTTTTCAAGTTGCAACTTTGGGCTGCCCCGTGAGGAAGAGGGTGGGTGCCACTGCAGCAGGCACAAAGGGCTGCTCTCCAGTAACGCCCCATGTGGATTGTTTTGCAGCAAAGATATTAATCTTTTTCCTCCAAGCACCTGTCTTGAATGTAGCCAAATTGCTGGCAGCCAGCAAATGCACACTTCATTTCAGATGGGACATGGAGGTCTACTTTGAATCTGAAGTTTGTGAAAAACATTGAGGTCAGGGCACTTGATGACTCCTCTAGATGGATTCAGCTACTTGTGTGGAGACACTGTTAAACCTCAACCCCACCCTCCCCCTGTCAACCAACTTTGTAGCACTTTGGGGTTGTTTTGATTGGTGTTGTGACTGGCATTCAGTGAAAAAGTAGCCTTTGGATGGATTTTGGGTTGCCTGCAATGTCCTGGAAGCCTTACTGGATCGGAAAAGGGACTAACGCAGAAATAGTTTTTTTTTTTCAGTGCCTCCCTGCACTACGCCCTGTCTGATTGTTTCTGCTGCTTCTGTGTCAGAGCCATTGTCAATAATGGAGTCCTGGAACAGTTTAGCCTGTATCTGTACTCTCTGGTCTTCTATCTTGTTTTTTGCTTCTTTTTTTTGGGGGGGGGGGGGGGGGGGGTATAGTGAAGAAATCATCTTGTATTCGATTGAATGTCAATCCTCCATCCAGCATGGAGTACAGATAAGAGACCAGCGCCAAGAGAATGTCTTGACCCCTTCCAGGAAACCAACAAATTCAATCTCCCCATGTTCATGACGAATTCCTCAGAACAGAGAGTGGAGCACCACAGAGGTTACCCTTGGCCGACGAAGGTACTGCCTGGCTTGACCCAGCCCCATGCAAGGGTAATGGACTGATACACATGGACCAGTGTCCACCTCCTGTTTTTAGAAGAGGTCCGAGCCAAAGACATGTGTTGAAAACACCTGCCCTATCAATTCCCAGCCAGGACCTTATTCCCCTCCATCACAGGTCGCACCACACAGCAAACACAGCGTATCTTAAGTAGACCATAATTATGTAGAAAAGAATCCCCAAAGGAAATAGGAGAGATCTATTAAGAAAGGCGGAAGTGAGAACAGGAATAAGGCAGGATACACTTTGTCAGGACCCTTCCCTGTCTGACATGAGAGACTGTACCAGGGCATCAAATCCTATCACCTCCTGCTTAAGCCAGTCAGCAACTTGGCTATGCAGGCCTAAAAGCGATATCCAGAACTAGCATTCCATCCAGCAGAGCCTAAGAGATAACTGGACCACGCAAGTCCTGACCCTGGCAGGGTCGTAACCACCGGAGGGAAATGAATAAAAGAAAGAAAGAAAGAAAGAAAGAGAGAAAGAAAGAAGAAAGAAGAGAAAGAAAGAAAGAAAGAAAGAGGGAAGAAAGAAAGAAGAAAGAAAGAAGAAGAAGAAGAAGAAAGAAAAAGAAGAAGAAGAAGAAGAAGATGATGATGATGATGATGATGATGAAGAAGAAGAAGAAGAAGAAGAAGAAGAAGGGGGAGAAAAAGAGGGAGAAGGAGGAGGAGGAGAGGAGGAGGGGGAGGGGACGGGGAAGGGGAGGAGGCGGAGAAGTAGAAGAAGAAAAGGAAGAAGCTGTAGAGAAAAGAACAAGAGCGAAGAAACAGTGCAAGGAGACAAGGAAGAAAACGATGAAGATCATACACAGTTGACCAGTTTTTACCTCTCTAGAACTCTGGTGAAAGGTGAAAGGTCACACATTACGTTCTGCACTCACCGCAGCAGTCTCCTCGGTTGGTGATGACCACACGGTGGATCTGGTACAGGCCTTCAAGATCCACCCGCCACCAGCGGTCTGGGTTTTGGTCCCTGTCAGCCGTGTGGACACACTCAACGATGTTGGTGTTCTTGTTCCCGTCCACCGCCTTCTGAGGGTCTTTGAAGAGGTGGTAAAAGGAGCTCATTGTCGCTGGTTTGTTCAAGGCCACGTTTTTCAGTTGTACACTGGGGGAACAAAAAGTCATGACAAAAGCGAGCATGAAAGAAATGAAAACATCTGATGAAAAAACCTTTTCATATAAAGTATATTGTAAAGCAAAACATCTACAGAGAATCGTACACTGAAAGGTCCATTTAAGCCTTTACTCTTAGGCAGGCCTTCAATCGCACTATGCTTTATTTCATCAAGTAGGGCGTCGGCAGTACGAAGGCTAAAGTCAACGACGACGACGACGACGATGACGCCAATGACAGCCGTGACGACGGTGACGATGCCGTGAAATTAGATGAAATCATGCCGCACATATAATTTGTAACACATCGCACACGCTCAGGTGGACCGCTTCATTTTTTCTTCATCTTCTCTTCCTTTTTTCCTACAAAGGTATCGCGCGCACTCAACGGCCAAGACCGAAAGTGGCAGGCCGCCTTGCCTCACCGAGCAGTGAGCTACTGTGGAATCCTCAGCGCGCAGGTGGACGCAGTGGACAGCAGTGGAGACGATGCCGTCGGAAAATGGGGGCAAGGAGAAGGCAGGTGTGCAAAGGCAAGGGAGGACCGTGAATAGGGAACACGAGGGCAGGTAATCGGACCACCCACCAAACAGGGTGAGGCAGGGTGAGGCAAGATGAGGCAGCGTGAGGTAGGATGAGGAAAGATGAGGTAGGAAGAGGAAGGATGATGAAGGATGAGGCATGGTGAAGCAGGGTGAGGTAGGGTGAGGTAGGGTGAGGCAGGGTGAGGCAGGGTGATGACGGGTGAACGCAGAGTGATGAAGCGTGAGGCAGTGTGATGAAGGGTGAGGCAGTGTGATGAAGGGTGAGGCAGTGTGAGGCAGTGTGAGGCAGTGTGATGAAGGGTGAGGCAGTGTGATGAAGGGTGAGGCAGTGTGATGAAGGGTGAGGCAGGGTGATGAAGGATGAGGCAGTGTGATGAAGGGTGAGGCAGTGTGATGAAGGGTGAGACAGTGTGATGAAGGATGAGGCATATGAAGCAAGGTGAGGTAGGGTGAGGCAGGGTGAAGCATGGTGAGGCAGGGTGAGGCATGGTGAGGCAGGGTGAGGCATGGTGAGGCAGGGTTATGAAGCGTGAGCAGGGTGATTAAGATTGAGGCAGGGTGATGAACGGTGGTAAAGGTTGAGAGAGGGCGGTGAAGGGTGAGGCAGTGTGAGGCAGGGTGAGGCAGGGTTATGAAGGATGGTGAAGGGTGATGAAAGGTGATGAAGGGTAAGGCAGGGGCAGGGTGATGAAGGTGGTGAAGGGTGAGGCAGGGTGATGAAGGGTGGTGAAGGGTGATGAAGGGTGAGGCAGGGTGATGAAGGGTGGTGATGAAGGGTGAGGTGGTGATGAAGGGGGTGAGGCATGGGGGTGATGCAGGGATGAAGGGTGGTGAAGGGTGATGAAGGGTGAGGCAGGGTGATGAGGGTGGTGAAGGGGTGATGAAGGTGAGGGGTGATGAAGGGTGGTGAAGGGTGATGAAGGGTGAGGCAGGGTATGAAGGCAGGGTGATGAAGGGTGGTGAAGGGTGATGAAGGGTGAGGCAGGGTGATGAAGGGTGGTGAAGGGTGATGAAGGGTGAGGCAGGGTGATGAAGGGTGGTGAAGGGTGATGAAGGGTGCAGGGTGATGAAGGGTGTGAAGGTGATGAAGGGTGAGGCAGGTTGATGAAGGGGTGAAAGGGTGATGAAGGGTGATGAAGGGGATGAAGGGTGAGGCAGTGTGAGAAGCAGGGTTATGAAGGGTGATGAAAGGTGAGGCAGGGTGGTAAAGGATGATGAAAGGTGAGGCAAGGTGGTAAAGGGTGATGAAACGTGAGGCAGGGTGGTGAAGGGTGATGAAAGGTGAGGCAGGGTGGTGAAGGGTGATGAAAGGTGGGCAGGGTGGTGAAGGGTGAAAGGTGAGGCAGGGTGGTGAAGGGTGATGAAAGGTGAGGCAGGGTGGTGAAGGGTGATGAAAAGTGAGGCAGGGTGGTGAAGGGTGATGAAAGGTGAAGCAGTGTGATGAAAGTTGATGAAAGGTGAGGCAGGATGAGGAAAGGTGATGACGAGGAAGGTGGGGTTGTGGTTGTGGTGGGTGGGTGGGATGGCGGCTTATGAGTAATTTATTCTCTCTTAGCCATGTCTTTAATGATCAAAACATGAGCGTATCACAGGCGATTCTGAGGGGGCTACATTTAAGGATTATAAGCACATTTTACTTTCCAGCCAAATTACTGTAGTTTATATGAATTAATGGGGTAGGGGTGAGGTGAGTGTAAGACATAAGAAGTCTGAAAAGAATAACATTGAAACACGTCTCAAATGGTTTACATGCTCTTGCAAATAACAGTTTCACGTCAGGAACGTACTGAGGCAGCATGTCCTACTTCTCTGTTATTTAAAGGAACCTAAAATCTGAGTTTCCCTTTGTTTAAATCGTATTTCTACACAAGATGCGGTCAAACAGCATTTTTGTGTCTAAGCCCTCTTTTCACCTCAGCTGTTCAAAGGAACCAAATTTCTCATTTTGAAGAAAAGTACATCCCCCCCCCCCCCCCCCCCCCCCCCCCCCCCCCCCCCGTACATAAAAACTGATTTTAATAATCAAATACCAATTGCTAATTTTGTTCAGCATCAAGCGAGTTCCATAATTGGAAAAGGCATCTGAACTGTTGTTTCCTGTCAACCGCAGCTGACAGGGCACAAAGCTGCAATGTTCCTGTCATCGGATGATCATCAGGCACAGAACTTTCTGTATTCCTCGTCTAAGCTCCTTCTAGAAGAGACCCCTCACTCACCCTGGTTACGCCACTAAACACTCACTGTCCTCAGTGTGGGAGATCCCTCACTTATCCTAACTCCGCCACTAAATATTGTCGTCAGTGTGGGGGCTCAGTGTGTATGTACCTGCCCAGGAGATCCCTCACCTATCCTAACTCCACCACTTAACAGTCATTGTCGTCAGTTGGGGGCTTAGTACGTTCCGCCCTGCCTGTGTCAGAACAGAACAAGGCGTACTGAAAACATAGGAAGCGACTCGGCGGCAGCGCAGCGTCTCCTCTTTCGAGTGAGCTCACTACAACTTGCCATTGGTTGTACCCTGTGGCGTTACAACAGTAAAAGAAAACTGGATGTGGGTAAAGTGTGTGAGGCAGCTGGAATCTACATCCTCCCTCCCCACCTATCCCGCTCCACACCTCATACATCGCACCATCGCCACAACCAACTACGTGCTGTTGTGTCATGATACCATTGTGTCATGATACCATTGTGTCATGATACCATAGCGTCGAGATACCATTCTTTCAAGATACACCACTGTGTCTTGGGACAATCGTGTCCAAGGCTGCCTGCAGATGGAGTGGAACTGTCAGTATGGAGGACAGCGTTCAGACAGCCATGCTCCGCAGACGTAGCCAGCCACACGCAAGGCACACTGTGAGGTCATTTGCACACTCATCTTTCCCCTCGCTTTCTGTGCACGCACTCTCCCCGGAGGGCGCGAACGCCGGCCATTTGAACAAAGAAACTAAAGTCATTGTAGTATGATATCGTAGTAAACTTTGGCAGAAGCCAGATATAGGCAGTGAGACGACACACCTGCCCGTAAATTCTGGTGACATACATGTACCGTTATAGATCGAACGGCTCAGTCGTCTCACACAAGTGCACGCAGGCTTGACAAAACCGGTTTTCCTACATTTTCAACGCTCGGGCTAATTTATGTGATCGATGCGTTTCTGCTTTGCACGTGCGATTTTTTTTGTTTTCATCGTTCTGTGGTTTTGAACTCATATACATGCTGTATGCTTTGATTTATAATTGAATCGGAGTCAAAGGTACCAGTCGCCATATAGGAAGAGAAGTAAGCCACCCGTAGCTCATCTTCACCTGTGTTCACAAAGCCATTCTTGTGTGAACATCGTAAACAACATCGTCAGGGAAGATAACCCAAGCAGAACACGGTTCTAATATGCCGACCTGCCGCTCTCAAGCTTGCGGAAACAAACAACCAAGGCTTGAAATCATCGCCCTCAGGTGCCATTGTGTCCACATGCCATGGTGTGCAAGTGGTATTGAGTCCATATGCCATTATATCCACGAACCATTATGTCTACATATTGTGTTCTCATGCCGATGTGTCCACATGTCATTATGTCCACGAACGACTATGTCTACGTATTGTGTTCTCCTGCCGATGTGTCCCCATGCCATTATGTTCATGTGCCATAGTGCCCATGTACTGTATGGTATCCTCCAACGGGGCCAGAGCTTGTTCTATCCCCACTGGGCAGGGTGACCAGATGGGATGATAGTGGGCCAGCACAGTGCCCAGTAGATTCTGATGACCCAGTGTGCGTTAGGGCCACCAATGGTCTGTGGTGACCTGCAGCAAATGCAAAGCTCATCAACACGTCTGACTGGGCATAGTGGCCCCAAAACAGGCTGTGGTGACCCAGCGTGTTTGAAATGTGACTTCACCACCAAGAGGACAAATACTGCCAACAAGAGGACAAATAGTCTAAAAGCATCGCGCATGAGCGCAACACAGTTTCTGAAAGAAGAACATCATCATCTGCCAACAAGAGGACAAATAGTCTGAAAGCATCGCACATGAACGCAACACCATGGCTTCTCTTACTGATGACTTCGAGAACTAATTCATTTATAAGTAACGAAAACAAAATCGGACTAGATATCATCCTGTTTAAACCCAGAATAGCATCTTTTTACTTTAATGACTTGTCTGCAAGAATAGTTTTCCTCAAATCGCAAACTTTATGCTTCATTCATTGATTTCGAAAAGTGTTTCAATACTATTAACAGGAACCTTTTATGGTCAGTACTGTTAAAGAATGGAATCAGATATAAACTATATCGTTGTGTGAAAAGTATGTACGTTAGTGTGAAAATGCGTGTGTGTGTGGTGCCAGGTTTACAGAGTATTTTCATTGTTCTTCTGGCGTTAAACAGGATGATATCTAGTCCGATTTGTTTTCGTTATTTATAAATGAATTAGTTCTCTCTGACTGTGTTGTCCGATCCCACTTTTGCATTCAGGTCTCCCATGAGGATCTCCTTGGTGTTTTGTCCAGGGTTGCTTGGATTTGCTCATACAATTCTTCTTTGACCTCTATATCTGCCGTGTTTGTAGGAGCGTAGCACTGTAGGATTGTGACTTTCCTGCCCTTTGAGTTGAACCTCACAGTGAGGATCCTTGGTGACACAGATTCCCAGGACAGCAGTGCTCGCGTTGCCTCGGGGGTGTCAACATCAATGCTACTCGTGCATGTGCGATTGGCCTTCTTCCTGTCAAGAGTAGATGATGGTGCCTCCACTCGTAAGTCTTGTCTGTCCTGTTCCTGTCCATCTTGTCTTGCACAGGCCAAGTATCTTCAGATTGTATCTATGCATCTCTCTACTGACCTGAGCACTTTTCCGGTCTCATACAGGGTTCTGATGTTCCAGGTCCCTATCCTGGTCTTGGTTTTGGTCGTCAGAAGAGCAGTCGGGCGCACTGGCTTCCCGAAGGCTTTCACCAGCTCGCGTCATGGGCTCTACCAGAGAGGGCTCTTCCTCAACCATGTTGTTGTCAGATATCATTGCAGTTTCTGTAACAGGCTGTTTTTTACAGGATCGGGTTGTTAGCCCAATTCAAAACCCCAACCTGGAGGGCCAGTCTTAAAGACAATCTAAGTAAAATGCTGTCATCTTAAGAAAGGGGGGCTTATTTAGGTGCCAGAGAAAGACGGATATTTGATGAATCTGTTACGCCTATTGTAAATGCGTATAAATATCTAGGTATCTATATGCCAATCCAGGCTTGGTTTTGTTGCTGTGTGTAAAGATATTTCTAATAAAGCTTAGAAACCACTATTGTGTATAATGCAACAGCTTCGTACGTTGTATGACTATTCGTTAGATGTATTTTAAAAGTTGTTTCATGGTCAGGATCAACCTGTTATGCAGTACGGTTTCGAGATAAGGTTATTACAAAATGCCCCCAGCGCTCTGAAAAAGTACATTCGCATGCACTAAAGAAACTTCTAGCTTTTGATCTACGTACACCTAATCTACAATGAATTGAATAAATATCCTATCACTGTTAATTCGATTGTAAATTGGGTCCGTTATTACTTGATATTATTTGAAAAGGATAACTACAGGTTGACACAAAGAGCTTACATCTTGCTAAGGGATTAGGATGATACGGGCAAGAGTACTTGGTTACGAATGTACGATTATATTTACAGCAAAATGGTTTTGGGAGATGTAAGGATTAGTCAGGGTGTGGGAAATGTGCGTGAATTTTTGCATGTGTTTAAACAGCGATTAAGAGATTGCAGAAGGCAAAATGTGAGCAAGCACCTGAATAACAGTGAACGTTTTTAATGCTTACAACATGTTCTGTGACCCTTTACCTTGTGTACAGAAATATTTATCCTAAGACATTGATAAACAATTGAAATATACCATGACAAAATTTCGTTTTGGTACCTCCTGCCTTTCAAAGTGCATCTGTATAGATACAGGAGGCATGGAACACAAAATCCATTATGCCCATTATGTAATGCGTCTGCTGAAGATGAAATACATTTTGCATTGTGCTGTCCCTTCTTAGACAGTTTAATGAAACAGTATATTGCTTCTAAATGTTACAAAATTCCTATGACCTTCCGTTTATGTTTGTTAATGTCTCTTAATAACAGCGAACTGTAAGGAAACTTTGCATCTTTTTACACCCGGCTTTCAAGGAGAGAGCGGTCATTAAGCCGTGATAAACTGGTAATGGGAATGATCCTCGCAGAAGTTTTACCTTTTCCTTTCATGAGATTAGTTTTCTGTTCCATTTCTAAGTTTTACCCACCTAGTGGCGAATATAAGGATGCAGAGGGCTGGCTATGAGTAAAAAGCCCTTGTAGATTAGTAAGTAGTTAATCGTAATCGATCCTGAATCAGTACCCACCATAGCTAATAGAGCACATGCAGGTACGTTCTACCACAATTTTGCCTGGCGGCATGTCAGTAACCAAAGCATGTGTGGTTACTGAAACATATGAAGGTGAACTTTGCAAAAGGCACCGGAAGGAGGTGTGAACGTGCTCACCTGCCGGTGCCTCCTGCAGCGTGAGGACGGTGCCTCCCCTCAGGTGAAGCCATCTGGGACACGACAGCGTGTCTATGCTTTCAAACAGCGCGGGGCTGAGTGGGTGGAGAAACACTGTTTGTAGCCTCACCAACGTTCCAACGGTTTAGTGATCTTGTGATTTCTGTGTTTCCGCACATAAAATCAGTCTCGATTTTAAAGAAACGAACATATGAGTAAGATAACTGCAGTTCTCAGTGGTTGTGTCAGACGTTGGAAACATGCCTCGGAGTGATGACAGACAAAATGGCGGTATCCAACGATGAATTCAACGTCGTATGCTTTGTACTTGCAGTGATTGCACCGGTAAATAAAGTGTTCAAGTTTTCCTGTTGATCGTGTTTGGCTGCCGTGTTCAGAAAACCAAGTTTTTGGATATAACTGTATGATCCACTGGGCCAAGTTGTTATCAGGCAGTACTATCATAAGGTGGATAACTCCAATAGGTGTGTGTGTGTGGTGTGTGTGTGTGTGTGTGTGTGTGTGTGTGGTTTGGTGTGTGCGTGTGTGTATGTGTGCGTGCGTGCGTGCGTGCGTGCGTGCGTACGTGCGAGTGTGTGTGTGTGTGTGTGTGTGTGTGTGTGTGTGTGTGTGTGTGTGTGTGTGTGTGTTAGGATCTAGTTAATAGGGTGAGAGAGGGTGATAAAGGGGAGACACGACCTGTCTAACACCATACGTATACTTAATGAAAATAAAAAAAAATTCAGAAAAACAAAACAAACAAACAAACAAAAATAAAGTAAGATGGACAGCGAAAACGGCCATTTTTCAGTTCAGGTGTAGCCAGATTCGATATTGTTACTGTCCACCCTGTGCCCCACCCCAGATCCCAACTACTGTGTCCTTGAGTTGCTGATGCTGATCCTCACCGTTCATTGTCGGTGCTCCTAGCACCTCCATTTCGCAGATGTTGAGCGGTTCTGTATCATTGTTCTGCACCAAAGTGACGTAGCGCCCCACGACTGGCTGAGAGCAATTGAGGGTGACTGTGGCGCCTTGGGGAACCGGTTCTGAACGATGCACGCACACAAGACTGGAATCCTGGCGGCTGCTGGAAGGACTGAGTATGTCACGGTCAACGATGATGTCGAAGTTGGCTAAACGGTAACCTGTAAACGAAATGACATTGTTGATGCGAGTCCAGCAAGTCACTGTCTTTGGGTTCTGAAAGGGTCATGGCCACTCCCTCTCAACTCAACCAAGATCTCTTTGTACGAATTCACGTGTGGTTCTAACCCACGAACCTCCATCCACATTGGGCAGTCCTGTGCCACCTTCACTTCCCCAAGTCCTGTCAGCGTGTTTTGCTGTCAAAGCACAGCAGAATGCAGTACCGTATTTCAAATCAATGAATAGCACTACAAGTCTGCGCGCACGCGCAAGCACACACACACACACACACACACACACACACACACACACACACACACACACACACATGCACGCACACACACATACACACACACACACACACACACACACACACACGCGCGGCGCGCGCGCGCCGCGCGCGCGCACCACACACACCCACACGCATGCACGCACGCACGCACGCACCACACCCCATACAAGCTCACGCTTGCGCGCGCTCGCACGCGCGCACGCACACTTGCAAACACACACGAACGCGCGCGCGCACTCACTCACACACACACACACACACACACACACACACACACACACACACACACCACACACACACACACACACACACACCCCTACCCACTATCCATTCACACACACACACAAACACACACACATACACACACAAACACACGCGCGCGCGCGCACGCGCACACACGCACACACACACGCACACACTTTAAAATTCGTTCATCTTTTACCCCTATTCGAGGCATAGAGGATACAATGCGTGCATCATTTTTCAACAAGATATACAACAAAACTTAGTGCACACACACACCCACACACACACACACACACACACGCACACACACACACACACGCACACACACACGCACACACGCACGCACGCGCTTGCTCGCTCGCTCGCTTCCGAGTAGCGATCGAATGATTTAGAACTTAACAAACACACATATCTAAGTATTGATCTACTGGTTTTGTTTAAGTCTACATTTTCAGCATGATGGTCCCAAAGTTTTTTTTTTTCCCCATTGATTATCTATTCTATGATCGAATGTGATATCACAGTCGCATTGCAAAATGCAATGTATTCACGATTCAAAGAAATTTGCTAGCTCTCTTGTCTGGGATGTGATCTTCCCAAACTGTCGCTATAGATTCACCTGTTGCTGTCTAATCATTCGGTCTACATTGATCCGGCTTTGCGGTTATTGATACGCCTATATCATTGGTCTGATTTTTCTTGCGAATACTGTCAGAATACGATTCTGTTTTACTTTTGTCCGCATTTACTGCTCCCCCAATCATGACATTCTGACCTTGTCTCGATTCGGACGAGACATTAATCAACGCAACTGGTGTCAATCTTGGAATGTTGAACCACCCCCCACTCCCCCCCCCTCCTCCTTCCCTCTCCTTTTCCCCTTGAAAATTCTGGA
>JADBJO010015019.1:0-5000 GCA_016801955.1 Conus betulinus
TTCTTTCTGAAATGTGTAGTTTGTTCATTATGGGTCACGGATAATGCCCGATGTTTTAGTGTGCCGTTATAGCCGTTACTAACAGCTGTAACGGCCTGTAATTGTTTTTCTTCTTCATGGAATATCTCAGAAAGTACTTGGCCGATCTTTGTGAAAATTAGAAGGAATGTTCATTATGGGTCACGGATGATGCCTGATGTTTTAGATTACCCCGTTACAACCGTTTACTAACGGCTGTAACGGCCTGTAACTGTTTTTTCTTCTTTATGGAATATCTCAAAAAGTACTTAGCCGATCTTTCTGAAAAATTGTAGGTATGTTTATTATGGGTCACGAATAATGCCCGATGTTTTAGTTTACCGTTATAGCCGTTACTAATGGCTGTAACGGCATGTAACGGCTTTTCTTCTTCATGGAATATCTAAAGAAAATACTGGGCCGATGTTTTGTGAAAATTAGCAAGTATGTTAATTATGGGTCACGGATTATGCCTGATGTAGTTTAGTTACTCAGTTATAGCCGTTACTAACGGCTATAACAGCCTGTAACGGTTTTTTCTTTTTCATGGATATATCTGTACTTGGCTGATCTTTGTGAATGTTAGCAGGTATGTTAATCATGGGGTCACGAATAATGCTCGATGTTTTAGTTTACCGCTATAGCCGTTACTAACGGCTGTTACGGCCTCTAACGGTTTTTCTTCGGTATGGAATATCTCAGAAAGTACTTGGCCGATCTTTGTGAAAATTAGCAGGTATGTCACTATATGGGTTACGGATGCTGCCCGATGTTTTAGTTTACCGTTATATAGCCGTTACTAATGGCTATAACGGCTCATAATGGTTTTTCTTCTTTATGGAATATCTCATAAAGAACTTTGTCGATCTTTCTGAAAATGTGTAGGTATGTTCATTATGGGCGACGCATGATACCCGACGTTTTAGTTTACCGTTATAGCCATTACTAACGGTCTCAGATGATGGCCGATGTTTACCAGAATAGCCATTACTAACGGTTACACCAGCCCAAGATGGTTTTTCCTCTTTTATGGAGTATCTCGCACGTATTCAGGGTAAGCTGGGAGTACGTTTATATGCTTTGCATCTTGTTTTTTTTTTTTTTTTTTTTTCATGTCTTTCATTGCGTACAACTCAGATTCTTGTGGAACAGAACGATTAAGAAATATTCTCTGTCCACACCTGCTGTGCTGCTGGTGTGGGATGTAGTGTTTTACATTTGAATGTGTGCATATATATATATATATATATGTGTGTGTGTGTGTGTGTATATATATATATATATATATATATATATATATATATATATATATATATATATATATATCTATATATCTATATATATATGTGTGTGTGTGTGTCTGTGTGTCTGTGTGTCTGTGTGTGTGTCTGTGTGCGCGCGCGCGCGCGCGCGTGCGTTCTTTCACGTGACTGCGCAGGCGTTCCTGCCGGCCTGCGTAAGACCACGTGTACGATTCCAAAATCCAATCAAACGATGTCGGGAACCGCTATAACAAGAACAGTATGTCTCCCGGAAAGGGAGACGACGTGCTTTCAGCTTAGGCTGATGGTAAGCTTGCAGCACTGCGCCAAGACCTCTACGTAAATGGCCTGAACTCATATTTGAGTGAGGGAGCACACCAGAAATGGCTACACCACGACCGCGAGTAAGTCTTCAAGACACAAGTGTGCCGTTCTGATAACTTTAATTGTCTAAAAAAAAAAATTGAATCCTTCGCTTTCCTCCCCCCCCCCCCCCCCCCCTCCATCCTTTTTTTTCTTTCCTTTCTTTCATTTTTTTGAGGGGGTGGCGGTCCTTTACATACAAAGTTTATCTATCTGTGTCTTAAATTATATTCTTGTTTTTTTCCATAATAGCGTGTACAAAGATATGCTGGCTACTGTCCGGCAGACCATTCAACATGGAACCATTTCAGGAAGCCCAGCTGCTGCAGAGACAGGTTAACGGCGAGTTACAAAGCCCCAAGGCTGATGCCGGGTAGGAAGTGGGTACTGGGAGGATTGGCTGGTTGTTCCATGTATAAAGTGACGTCATACTGGGCTGGTTGTTCCATGTATAAAGTGACGTCACAACGGGCTGGTTGTTTCATGTATAAAATGACGTCATAATGGGGCTGGTTGTTCCATGTATAAAGTGACGTCGCAATGGGCTGGTTGTTCCATGTATAAATTGACGTCATACTGGGCTGGTTGTTCCATGTATACAGTGAAGTCATGATGGGCTGGTTGTTCCGTGCATAAAGTGACGTCATAATGGGCTGGTTGTTCCATGTATAAAGTGACGTCGTAATAGGCTGGTTGTTCCATGCATAAAGTGACGTCATAATGGGGCTGGTTGTTCCATGTATAAAGTGACGTCGTAATGGGCTGGTTGTTCCATGTGTAAAGTGACGTCATAATGGGCTGGTTGTTCCATGTATACAGTGACGTCATGATGGGCTGGTTGTTCCATGTATAAAGTGACGTCATAATGGGCTGGTTGTTCCATGTATAAAGTGACGTCATAATGGGCTGGTTGTTCCATATATAAAGTGATGTCATAATGGGCTGGTTGTTCCATGTATACAGTGATGTCATGATGGGCTGGTTGTTCCATGTATAAAGTGACGTCATAATGGGCTGGTTGTTCCATGTATACAGTGATGTCATGATGGGCTGGTTGTTCCATGTATAAAGTGACGTCATGATGGGCTGGTTGTTCCATGTATAAAGTGACGTCATGATGGGCTGGTTGTTCCATGTATAAAGTGACGTCGTAATGGGCTGGTTGTTCCATGTATAAAGTGACGTCATAATGGGCTGGTTGTTCCATGCATAAAGTGACGTCATAATGGGCTGGTTGTTCCATGTATAAAGTGACGTCATGATGGGCTGGTTGTTCCATGCATAAAGTGACGTCATAATGGGCTGGTTGTTCCATGTATAAAGTGACGTCATGATGGGCTGGTTGTTCCATGTATACAGTGATGTCATGATGGGCTGGTTGCTCCATGTATACAGTGATGTCATGATGGGCTGGTTGTTCCATGTTTACAGTGATGTCATGATGGGCTGGTTGTTCCATGTATACAGTGATGTCATGATGGGCTGGTTGTTTCCATGTATAAAGTGATGTCATCTGTCAAAATCCTCGAAAATGTGAAATGAATTGTATTGGAGAAGGGGGTGGGGTGGGGGCTTAAATTTAATGTTTAGTTTAATTCTAATGTTATTAATTGTACTAGATGAGGGGGGAGAAGGGGGGGGTGGGGGTAGATTTAACGTTTATTTTAATTCTGCTGTTATTAAATGTACTAGAGGAAGGGGGGGGGGGGGGGGGGGGGGGGGGGAGGGGGGGTAGATTTTATGTTTTAGTTTAATTCTGGTGTTATGTGAAGAGTTTGTCATCCCCTACCTCCTAAAAAACGTTGATATGGACTGCATGGCGTGTGGCTGTGTGTTCGTGGCTGTGGCGTGCGGTGAGGGGAAGGATTTGCCTCATGCTCGTGCACGTTTTTGAAAACAGTGCATATATTGACTTTTGTGTTTTTAAGTCGGCAGTGCCAGCTACGATTGCAGGAGGTGTGGTTGCTGGTTTGGTTACTCTGTATACACCACATCATTCACATATCGTGGGCATGTAGGAGTTTAAAAAAAAAAGGAATCAATAAATTAATTTTGTTTTTGTTTTTTATACTCTGAATACACCACCATCATTCACATACCGTTGGGCATGCAGGAGTTTAAAAAAAAAAAAAGTAATCAATAAATTAATTTTGTTTTTTTTATTTATGCCCAACATCTCATCACGACAAAAAGGCGCTGTGTGTTGAATTACAGAGTTACATTCAAGATAGTTATTTATTGTGTACTTGTTCATTCCTTCCTTATGTCTGCTCATTTTTGTGATGTACTTTGTTCAGTTTGCGACATGATGTTCATTTCTTTTTCTTTCTCTTTTTTTTTTTTTTTACCCCCATTCCATCATTGAACCATTCAGTCAGTGATTTCTGAAAAGAAAAGGTGTATTCATGTGGAAGTTGTTTGTTTGTTTGTCCACATGGCTTAACTTTGGTGCATGCTGTTTTGCTTTCTTCATTGTGCGAAGACGATGATTGATTCAAGGCGGCGGATAAAGGACCGTGTGTCTATTGTCTGTCTGTCTGTCTGTCTGTCTGTCCCTCTGTCTGTCTCTTTGTCGGTCCGGTTTTGTCGGTCTGTCTTTTTGTCTGTCAGTGTGTGTGTGTGTGTGTGTGTGTGTGTGTGTGTGTGTGTGGTGTGTGTGTGTGTGTCCCCGTCACTCACTCCCTCTTTCTCTCTCTCTCTCTCTCTCTCTCTCGCTCTCTCTCTCTGTCTGTCTCTCTCTCTTTCTGTCTCTCTCCTCTCTTTCTGTCTCTCTCTCCCTCTCCTTTTTTAATAATCTCCCCATTCTTTCTCCAGCATTCTTGCTACGCCTCCTCCCCCTCACTCTCCCTCTCTCTCTCTCTCTCTCTCTCTCTCCTCTCTCTCTCCCTCTCTCTCTCTCCTCCTCCTCCTCCTCCTCCTCCTCCTGCTCCTCCTCCTTCTCCTCCCCTCCTCCTCCCTCTCCTCCTTCTTCCCCTCTTCCTCCTCCCCTCTTTCTCTCTCTCTTTTTCTCTCTCTCCTCCTCCCCGCCCTTCCTGATCCTCCTTTCTATCTCTTTCTCTCCCTCTTTCTCTCTCCTACTCTGTGTCTCATTCTTCCGCTCTTCTCTCTTCATCATTTTCCCCTTCCCCTCTTTCTCGCGTTTCCCCTCCACGAACCTAGCCCCCCCCCCCCCCCCCCCCCCCCCCCCCCCATTTCTATCCCCTGCCCTCTCCCGTGACCACCTTCCTCTTCTCTCTCTCGCCCCCACCTCCTTCTATTCCTTCCTCCTTTTGTCATATCCCCATTCCTTCTCTTTCTTTCTGACATTCTGAGACTCTCTCTCCTCTCTGTCTCTCTGTCTCTCTCTCTCTCTCTCTC
>JADBJO010015019.1:12500-17500 GCA_016801955.1 Conus betulinus
CCGTTGTCCTTTTCCTGTTTAATTTGTTAGCGCTTAGGGTTAGGGCTTTACATAGATTAAGCACGGACACACACACACACACTGTAATCATGCCTGACGACACCCCATCTGGGCTTTCAGGGGCCCAGGCGCTGGTCTTTGAGAGCGCTTGGAAACCGCTCAGGGAGATGTGACAGACCGGAGGGTGAGAAAGGCCTTTTGGGAGGGGCGAGTGTGTGGCTGCCATGTGTTATTCATGAGCTCCTGTGATCGGTTTTTTATGCTGACCCTCCTCAGCAGCATCTGACAGGCTGCTGTCAATGGGATGCTGGGTGCAAAAAAAAAAAAAAAAAAAAAAAAAAAAAAAAAAAAAAAAAAACCCAACCTCGGTGAAGACACTTAAGGAAAGCAACACACACACGCACGCGCGCGTGCACGTACGGCACACAGACGCCTGTTCACAAACTCAGAGAGGCGCGCGTGCGCTCTCTCTCTCTCTCTCTCTCTCTCTCTCTCTCTCTCTCTCTCTCTCTCTCTCACACCACACACACACACACACACACCACACACACCACACGCGCGCGCACACGGACACATTCTCCCCCCCCCCCCCCCCCCCCCCCCCCGCCGCCTCTCTCCAGTCGCCCGGGTTTACTGAAGTTCCAATGCATTTTGAAGAATGTTTCATTTACGGGGCGACTTAAAAATTTAGTTACGCCATGTTGACACAGAATCCCTTCATTTAAGCGAAAGGCAGGGTATACTACGAATTCTTTTTAAGCAGTTTTTGACATTTCGAAATCGGGATTTTTCGAGAAAAAAAAAATTCGTTAAATGTTTTTTTAATGTTACGTATAAACTGTTTAGAAGGTCTACATTACAAGGGGGGAGGGGGGGGGGGGGGGGGATGAGAGGGGGAGCTGGAGGGAGGCCGGGGGAGAGGGGGGGGGGGGTCATGAAAGTATGCCGGGATCTTTGCGACAACAAAGTGGTTTTTTTTTTTTTTTATAAAAGTCCAATTTCCAGGAAGATTGTTCCGTGAAATTCGACCCACAACATGTTGGCGAGAGAAGTAACTTGTGGACAACTGTGAGAAGAACAGGGGAGGAAACCTGTTTGTGTGTCAGGCATGATTACAGTGTGTCGGGCATGATTACAGTGTGTCGGGCATGATTACAGGGTGTCGGGCATGATTACAGTGTGTCGGGCATGATTACTGTGTGTCAGGCATGATTACACTGTGTCGGGCATGATTACAGGGTGTCAGGCATGATTACAGCGTGTCAGGCATGATTACAGTGTGTCGGGCATGATTACAGGGTGTCGGGCATGATTACAGTGTGTCGGGCATGATTACAGGGTGTCGGGCATGATTACAGTGTGTCGGGCATGATTACAGTGTGTCGGGCATGATTACACTGTGTCGGGCATGATTACAGCGTGTCGGGCATGATTACACTGTGTCAGGCATGATTACCCTGTGTCAGGCATGATTACCCTGTGTCAGGCATGATTACACTGTGTCGGGCATGATTACACTGTGTCAGGCATGATTACAACGTGTCGGGGCATGATTACACTGTGTCAGCAGGCATTACACTGTGTCAGACATGATTACCCCTGTGTCAGGCATGATTACATACATTATTTCCGGGGGCAGATCCATTTTCTCATTTTCTTCAGGGCGTTTTGTCATTTCCTCCACTGTCACTATGCCCCCTCACATCAAACAGCTTCATTAACGTCTAGTCTTGGAAAGTTTTCATTGTCCAAAAATGTATTTGTTGCTTCCCTAACGTCTTTTTTCTACAGTAAACTGATCACATAAAGTTTCCTATAAAATGAGACTTGTTTTCTTTCCAACATTTCTGTCTGATCTGTGATTATCTCACCTGAATCTTTAGTTAATCTTGTCATTGCTTTCTTCCAGCCTTTCCTAATTTGCAAAACATATTTTGTATTCCTTTTCACTTCTTCTTCAATCCATTTAATTTTCGCTCTGATTTGCGCTCCTCTCGCTCTCTAAAACCTGCAACAACTCTATTTCTTGTTTTAGACTAAGATACTGTTTCTGTACACCGACATCAGAAGCATAGCTGGCTACTGCCTGTTCTTTTTCCACAATCTGTGCGTTCAGATGATGCTTACGATTTCTTTCTTTTGGATGCAAGTGATTTCCCATACTCAGTACAAAAAGTACGAATTTCAACTGTACATATAGAAGAAAGATCATCAGAGACCTCATTGAGATGTTTTATCTAATAAATCGTTCATATCTGCTACAAAAACTTCGTATCTTTTTTTTAAAAAAAAGCTAGTGTTAAATCTCCAGTAATCCCGGACCTCTCTCAAAATTACTGTTGTTCAGTTCCGTTATGAGGGCTTTGTGATCTGAACGCACAGTGGTCGTGAGTTCACACAAAACACACAAGGGAAGCATTTCCTCTCTGAGACAAAACAGTAATCCCTAACGTCGAGCAATAAGAGGGTTATTCTTACTCCAGGTGTGTGTGTGTGTGTGTGTGTGTGTGTGTGTGTGTGTGTGTGTGAGTGTGTGTGTGTGTGTGTGTGTGTGTGTGTGTGTGTGTGTGTGTGTGGTGTGTGTGTGTGTGTGTGTGTGTGTGTGTGTGTATGTATGTGTGTATGTGTGTGTGTGTGTGTGTGTATGTGTGTGTGTGTGTATGTATGTATGTATGTGTGTGTGTGTGTGTGTGTGTGTGTGTGTGGTATGTATGTGTGTGTGTGTGTGTGTGTGTGTGTGTGTGTGTGTGTGTGTGTGTGTGAGTGAGTGTATGTAGTATGTGTGTGTGTGTGTGTGTGTATGTGTGTGTGTGTGTATGTATGTATGTATGTATGTGTGTGGTGTGTGTGTGTGTGTGTGTGTGTGTGTGTATGTATGTGTGTGTGTGTGTGTGTGTGTGTGTGGTGTGTGTGTGTGTGTGTGTGTGTGTTGAGCCAGCTCTGTTTTGATTGAAGAGCACAACTCGATTTCGAGTCGGCCACTGATGTGGGTACGTTGTTGACCCACACTTTGGTTGTTGGCTTCTCCTCCCCCGTGTCACTCTTCAGAATAACCCTTTTGGGGTAGTATTTGCTAGTTGTACGATGGTCCCTCTTACCCTCACCCTGGGTCAGGAGCTGATTTTTTTTTGCCTCCGTCGTTGCAGGATAAATCCTCCAGAGGCCGTTGATCTGTTGCGCCCCGGCTATCCACCCCTCACCTCTCACCTGCCAAGCCAATTTCTGAGACGGATGGCCGGTTGTTGGTTGAGTCAGAGATGTCTTGTCTTTAATGAAGACTGGGTTGACGCCGGTGGTCATTCTTGCAAATAAATCGACGAAACAATATAAAAACGAGAACTTCATGTCACAGTAGTAAACCACTGTGTCGATTCGGCTTGGCGAAAAAAACCCCGGCAAAGCCGAAAAAAAAAGGGTCAGCTCACGAAGTTTGCTGCGTGCTTGGAGCGTGCGAAATCCGTGACGGCTCGACACGGCTGCTACTCACCGAATCGCCTGTATGATGTAAGTGCTGACCAGGTTGACCAGACCCATGGCTTTGTGGAATCGAGATGTCTGCAGTCTCAGAACCCTGCACGCCACAAATGCTAAACAATGGGGACTGAAAGCGGAAAAAAAGGACGTTTAAATCACACAAAAAGTGCACTATCGTCAAAACAGAACAGGACAAAGATTAAGCTATCTTTCGCTCTTAAGGTCTTTTTCAAAATCCTGGCAGCACAAGACAGACCCAGGCAAATAAAATTGGAAATTGTGTGGGAATAGAGGATAGAAAGAGTAACTAAAAGGGAGGTAAACTAAGACGAATAACTAAAGAGACGTAAAGTAACAGTTCATAGCAAATTCATTAATGTTCAGAGTCTCTGATACCAATATCAACTCTGTGGACCCTTAATGACGCTGATCCCTGACACATGGCAGTGTCATCTTTCTGCATAGAGTTACTGACACCAGTGTCAACTCTGTGGACCCTTAATGACGCTGTTCTCTGACACATGACAGTGTCATCTTTCTGCATCGACTTACTGACACCAGTGTCAACTCGGGACCCTTGGACGCTGAACTGTTTGTCTGTTTTTCTTTAGACTGAATTGGCTTCTCTCTGTGATTTAATGTTGCTGTTCCCTTCTTTAGACTGAATTGACTTCTCTCTGTGATTTAACATGGTGCGTTTGCTCTGCTAGCGGGAGTTCCCACAAAGACTTTAGGGACGACTTCTTCTGTCCTTGATTTCAACGGTTTTTCTTTAGACTGAATTGAATTCTCACGTGATTTAATGTTTTGTTTTCAGACTGGATTGACTTCTCTCTGTGATACTTGGTTCGTTTGTTTCAGACGGACGCCACTTCTGTCCTTGATTTCAACGATTTTGATTTCTTGTAATTCTCACGGATATCTGCCTTGAGAGGACATATATTTTCGTGTTTCAGCATTCTCCTTTGTGATTCGTTCACTCTTGATGTAGTGCAGAATCAAAGATTTTTGCCTTGACCCCAATATGTTTGACTTTCAGCACTCGGGATTTTGTGATGTCGTTTCCAAGGACTTAATTACACGGGATGCCTGTGATGTCTCTCCAGCCTGACTTAATTACTCGGGATGCCAAGTGGATGTGGTCTCCATGTTGACTTAATTACTCGGGATGCCAGTGGATGTGGTCTCCATCCTGACTTAATCACTCGGGGTGCTAAGTGGATGTGGTCTCCATCTTGACTTAATTACTCGGGATGCCAGTGGATTAGGTCTCCATCTTGACTTAATCATTAGGGATGCCAGTGGATGTGGTCTCCATCTTGACTTAATCGCTCGGAATGCCAAATGGATGTGGTCTCCATCTTGACTTGATTACTCGGGATGCCAGGTGGATGTGGTCTCCATCCTGATGGTCTCCATCTTGACTTAATTACTCGGGATGCCAAGTGGATGTGATCTCCATCCTGACTTAATCACTCGGGATGCCAAGTCACGATGTGGTCTCCATCTTGACGTAATTACTCGTG